>JAVLVB010000646.1:2202282-2213704 GCA_032876305.1 Orestias chungarensis
CTTTGATTGATTCAAGCTCCCCCTGGAAGATGGCCGAATCTAAAGCCTAGCCTACAGACTATTTTCAGTGGTGAAGGATAAATCAAAACTACAAGTGAGGTGTTAGCTGGTTTTACTCTTTTATTTCACTAAAACATTGTGAAATAACATCTAAAATACTGCAAGCAAGGTCTGAATCATTCGTCTTCGTCCATCTCCACCCTGTCATCGGTCAGAATCAAGATATCAAGATTCTTGATCTCCTCCAGAGGCAGAGGCTGACCTGTAAAGCCCTTGGTCCTGGAGTTATTTTTGTAATTATCTATTTTGGGAATGTACCAAGATCCAAAGCAATATCTCTGTAGAGATGAATAGGATGAAGATGTTCTCAAGAAGGGAGCAATAACAACTAATCTGTCTCGTTATTGTTATTACTTTGGATCTTTATGAGTAGAGATGCATGTAATAAAAACGTTTTTTCAGCAACAAAAATACAAAGACACAATAGACTTTAACTTAATATTAGTCAAAAAATGTTCCAAACTCCATGACTTATGTCACGTTGTAATTTACTTGTATATCCAGCAGATGGCGACAGATCATTGCAAACCTGAAACTAGGAGGGTTTGCGTCCTCAGAAAGAAACAAGAACAACGAAAAACGTTTTAAATTGAACCAGGAGTACGAAATGCATAGAGGGTTCATCTTCTCACGTCTCATACCCTTCATCTTCTTATTATCATCTTAAACTGTCACTAAAAACAAGCAGACCACGCCCCCAAAAGACTAACCCCTCCCCCTTTGACGAGTGAAACTAAGGTACAGTTGCTATAGTAACTACACTTCTCCTTCCCACTCCCTCATTGCATCAGGGATGCTGCAAAAACTGCACAAAAACACAACAAACACACAAGCACACAGAATCTTATTATATATAAACATGTGCATTCATATTTAGAACAAAAGACAGGAGGCGAAATGTTTTCTTTGAAACACTTTCTTTATTTTCTCCACACAACTGAAAAGCAAAAACAGAGTATTATAGAAAGAAAGACAAAATAAAGTAGAAAGAAAGAAGAGATTGAAACCTATAGCAAGAGCTCGGCATGCTGTAGCATGCTGCAGACTAAAACGGTCGTCGTCCCCAGGCGTACAGCAGAGCCTCTCAAACTCTTCCTGGGACCAGAATAAAACAAAATGTATTGTTCTGCTTCTCAGGCTGCAGGCACATCCGACTCAGTTGTTGTTGGAATAAGTTGGAGAAACACCAGAAATGAACCTACAGCTTAGCTTCTTAAGAAAAGCTGTTGTGCATTAAAGGAGCGGAAAACAAAAGAGAATCGACCTTTAGCGTTCCCTCAGCCCCCACTGGAAGATGTTACCGATGGTATCGAACACTGTGGGGAACAGCAATGGTGGAAAGATTTAAAAAAAAGATGCCGCGAGGAACAGAAATAGATAAACATGTTTGTGGGAAGTCAGACCTAACCGATACCTGCATGTATCTGATTATGTTGCATTGTCTGCACAGATGGAGATCTCTGACGGCAGGGGCAATTACAGGCAGCTGCAGGAACAACCAACCGTCCTTCGGTATAGTGATCATCCCACATAGAAAAGGCCTCACATATGTGTTAGACAGCATAACCAGCACTTACTGTTGCCTGGTCAGGAGGTGTAAAGAGGTGTTAATAGCGCTTTATTGTATTTTATTAGGGTTTAATGTGTTAGACCATCACAAAATAATGTCTTTTTATTAAGCTACACTTTTATATTATCACCTTTTAAGTCTTTTTGATTCTGGCTCTACCAGCTTTGCTTCTCCAGGAACGCACATTTTTGCTAATCCTTCATAAAGTGGCTCAAGCTGATAAATTTTAAGGGACTCGCCACAGATTCCTTCAAGGACTCAGGTCTGGACTTTGACTGGGGCCGTCTAACGGATGATTTTGTTTTGACCTAAACCCTTTTATTGCTGGTTGCGTAATTAGGGCTGATTGTGAAATATCTTCTCTACTGGTTGAAGTCTCATCTCTTAACAGGTCAAGTTCCAGCATTGTCTTGTATTTATCTCAATACTAACCAGATTTCCCTTCCTTGCTGCAGGCGCTTCATCCTCTCTCCATGTTTAGATGATGGATTGATCAGAGCTTCAGGTAGATGTTTAAAGCTTGGTATATTGTTGGGTAACATAAAACCTACCAGCCTAACACTGTTTCAAACAGAACCAGAACCTCCCCCCTATCCTTCCTGCTCAGTTCCTTGATCTTCAAGATTCTGGTTGTTCTCCAAAGTTCTTAGAAACATCTGACGCCTTTTACACAATATCTGGGTTTATACTCAGATCATCATGCAAATAGAGTTAGACATCATTTTGTCTGTCTATCACCTTCTGCCTAATCTGGGATCGGGAAGAGAAATCCAGACTTCTTGCCACCAGCCATCAGGGCCAACTCCCCTGTTGGGGATTCCAAAACATGCCCCTCCTGATAGGATGTTTTCTGTGAAGTAACTTAGGCCGATTGCTTGTTCCATTTTTTCAGTATATAATCAGAACTCAAAACCACAGATAAGGCTTCGATTATAGATGGATTCTAAGTGGTTGGACTTGATTTGTTTAGGGTTGTCAGAGTGAAGAGAGGCTGAAGCCATATGGATAAAATACTTTTCAGATTAAATTTTTTATGGTGGTCTACCACATGAAGATGATCAACATCCTTTAAACTTTCTGTTTGTTTGAAGCGAGACTTTGGACTCGTTTCGCACAGCTGATCTGACGCAACACAAATCTTTCATCTCGAATCGAATCGAAGGGATCCCTGTCCTCTGCCTGATGCGTTTGTAGGTGAGCGGAATGGGAGAACAAACCTGGTAGCTCAATGTAGCCAGAGTGCACCGATGCTGTGTGGGCTCGCCCGCTCCCACACACACTAACATTCAGGGTGTCTTTAAGAAAAATTATCCCAAATGAGCTTGTGTGGATAGGGAACTCAGTCCTCCGGTTCTGAGTACAAAACCCAGCGTCTGGACCATCAGTACCAGCAGCCAGGTGGGCGGAAGGAAGTGGAAGGCAAGAGATACAGAGACAGCAGAGGGCTGGGTTGCAAAATAAACTATACAACCATCAACAAATTGCACATGGGAAGAAAAACATAAATAAATAAATTTGAAGTTACCAATCTGTTGAAAACTATGATTTGACAATGAAAAACCGCCGTCGGTCCTGTCTGCAGGTCCAGTGGGCCTGAAGAGTCAGGCCGGTTCGTCCCACCTGGGAGCTCGTATTAGTCTCGGCTCCTTTAACTCGCTGCATCCTCCATAGACCGATCCGCTGTCCCATTCTTCGGGCTCAGCTCTCCCTCCACCCTGACTGGACCTGGCTCGGCCCGGCGTGACCCGCCTTCAGCCCAGCTGGTGCCGGAGCCCTCCTTGGTCCGGGTTCTGCCGGCCGGGACACGAAGGGGCAGCAGGTTTGGTGTAATACTCATGATGGTATAGTGTTTCTATCGTAGGCAGGGTTGACTCTGAAAGCAGCGCCACCTTTAAATAAAGAAGTGGATAAACAAAATAGCCACTCCAATGTTGAGCAGAATCACCATGGCAACCAGGATGGAGCTGTAGGCCTGCGTGGGAGAGAGAAAAAAGAAGGTGTCAGTATTAAGGACATGCACAGGCGAAGCTCACACACTTAGAGGCTGTTTTCATCTGTGGTCAGTGGGTTGCATCCACTCAGCCTACTGTATTCCTTCTGGGCTTTTAGTTTTTCAAGGGTAGAAGGATTATGCAAGGAGGACTTGCTTGGTGGGAAAGTTGAATATGTTGGAAATTTTGTCAATGTATTGTTACAAAAAACATATGAATACCCCCAAACTAATGTTTGCCTTAAAGTGTGAGTTGACCGCTCCAGCAGCCCAGCCTGCTGGATCAACTCACTTCTGGGATCATTCTGACCAAATATTTGACCACTCATGGTTTCCTCTACAGACTGAATTTTAAAAACAGACCAGAAATATTCAACAGAGCTGAGGTGTGAGCTTTTACGATGAAACGCTGCTTGTTTTTATTTATAGGAACGATCAACTGGACTTGAGGCGATGGTTCGCGGTATTTTTCCAGACTGAAAAATGGCATCCACTTGTTGTGAGATGCAGTGCTAGAAATGGAAATGAGCAGACCCACAGCATGATGGTCCCACCACCATGGTTTACAGTTGGTTCAGTGTTCTTAGCCTTAAACTGACATGTAAGGGGGATTCATGTTAGTAACATTAATCAATTAACTCAGTCTTTGCCTTATCCTACACAAAAACTGTTATACAGAAGGCTTTCAAACCCTTCCATCAATCCATTCTCACTCCTCCAGCAATCATTGGTCAAGAGGTGGAGTTTACACTGAGAAGTGGTCAGTCCATCCTAGGAAATCAGAGACACATAAAGAACACACAACTGTGCAGACACTCACAACTGGGAGAAAAATCCACACGTGCCTCAGACAAACAACCAAAATCCTTTTTATTTTTTATTTCTTATGCTCATGTATCTGGTTATAAAGCCTCCTGAATGCAGAGGAAGACCTAGGAGACTCTGGAGGGACTATGTTTATCTGCTCGTCTAGGAACGTCTTCGGCCATCCACAATGGAACTGGCCCAAGTAGCTGAGGGCTGAGGAGAGGGAAGTCTGGGCCTCTCTACTTAGGTATCCAGAGCTGCGACCTTTATTGTGTGTACGAACCAATTTTTACAAACCATTTTTTAAAATCACAGAGTCGAATTTCACTCAAACAGAACCAGTCTGACAACATAACGAAAAGCCTTTCCTCATATTTCCATTAATTTCTTACACCAATGTCATGGGATAAGGCCCTCAATATAATGCTAACACCACCATGCCTAACAACTGAAAGCCTCACGCTGTCCCCTCCAGTCACACTACTTATCATGTCGCCAAACTTTTACAATCTTTTTGCATGGGGTTTTCTGGATTTTACGTTGGTGTTACACAGAGATGGGTAGAACAGCAGCAATTTGCACTCATGTATGAGTAGCACTGCTCCACTACATTCTTGCTCACGTAAAATAAGAGTCGCTGTCCAAGAAATTAAGCAAGTAAGAGTGAAATTATAATTTATAAAAAGTCTACACAAGTTCTGAGTACCTAATTGTAACATCAGAACAGTTATATTGGCATTGGATACTTTAAAAGGATGTCATAGTGTTTCCTGTATATTCAGTTGATGTAAAATAATATCAGATAAACAAACAAACATATACTCCAGGTTTGCGTCCAAGACTTGTTCATTTGCTTTAAAACATGATTGTTTTGTTTCAGTGAAGTTACTAGAGTGGGCGGAGCTTTTACAAATGTCAGTCAGAGTAGTGATACTTGTAATAGCACAACTCAAATAAATGTAAAAAGAAACATACCACCTTTTAGAAAAGTTTTTTTTTTCTCCAAAAAGTTACACACAGGTTAATTGTAGATATTTACCATTGACCTCTAGTGTTATACTACGGTAAGTTTAAATTCAAATGAACCAGCAGTAAAGCTGGTAACGTACTAAGTCTTTATGCATCAAACTAATAAAAAGATCTAATACAATCTATACAAAACTTCCACTATGTACCGCTTTATGTTTCAGTTATCCTTTTACAGCTTCAACTTTCACCAGATAGGAAAAGAAAAATGATGCGTTTTGCATTTTAAAATCATGTCCTGGTCTAAAGGGGATGTCTCTAAAAAGCGATATCTCAGCAGATGCTTACTGACAGGTACAGGTCGTCAGGGTCAAGGCCATTCTTTCCAACCACCTGTCCACTTTGGGTAAATATTAACACCAGACTCCACTTTCCTTCTCATCCAGTATCACATTTTGTACGTGTTTTAAATACATTTTGGTCTTAATACAGACTATTTTTTCTTAATTAAGCTATAATGAGTTCTGCAGAGAGAGTTGGGAAATGAGTGCAGCCCTGTGCATGGTAGGGATGATGCATACGTAATACATAGTTGTAAATGAATCTGTCTCGTGCAGAGTGGTTTCTGCTGATCACCATGGTGTTGGGTTTATCATAGATCCGTGTCAGAGATGATTACAGGAGCAGAAACAGGATGTAGGTTTGACTGGATTTATAATCACACGCTGTGCCGCTTGGCCTACTATGCAAATGTATCTTTCAGTGCTGTATTTGTTGCAATTATCTACTTTTGAAACACAGTTAAGCTGTTCCTAAATAGTTCTGCATCAACGTGATTGTTAGTTTTGCTAATCAGATGCTAATTCATTTATGACAAAGAGCCTTTTCTATCATCACATCAAGGATTCCTCCGTGCAACTGTTATCTACAGCTGCTAGGGTTGCGGCAGGGAGTCGTGTGTACAGTATGTATACTTGTATGTATACACAACCATGTGGGGTGTTTTTGAAAAACAACTATGCGCACATTCTTACCAACTCAACCCAACAGTCATGTTGTTGAACTTGGGAAATCTGGAGTACCCGGTGAGAACGTGCAATGAGAAAACTCCATGCCAAAAGACCTCAGGCAAGAATCTTCCTGCCACCTGTTTCTGTAATTATGTAGTCAGCTAAATTGTTTGTTTCATCCAAGTTTCATATTCTTTTGTCTGGAGCATCACAGCAGGAAACCGGCGCTGGAGGAAACTAACAGGTTCCACAGGACAGAGGAAGGCTTCCCGTTGCCAATGGTTTAGAGCTTGCTCATCATCGGCAGCATAAAGCCGCGAGAGCATTTGAGTTGGAAGAACCCGAAGAGCAGCAATCAAACCATTTCAGTCAAAACCTGGCGAGACTTTAAGAAAGTAAACGTTACATAAACACCTTTCTGTTTTATTATTGTGGAGCATTTCACAAATAGAATACATTTTGATAAATATACCAAACTTTAGTGTGATTAATTGTCAAAAATTTGGGGCAAAATAAAGTTTTCTTTCTTTTATACAGTGTGAAAATGTAAGCAAAAAGGTTTCAGTGACGTAACAATAATCCACAGATCTACGTCTGAGCACTGCGTGAAACTGACTTCCCCGGCTGAGAGATCGTAACGCTGCAGTGCTACCGGATCCTCGTCAACTGTTTCCGGAGAAATTACAAAACTAAGCTAACAGTGGAAAATTCCTCTGAATGAAACCCTTCAAACGCACAACAGTATCTTCCACTCTCAGAGATAAGCTAGAGCTCCTATCCTTTACAAGCGCCGATGCCTCGCCGTGCGGCCTTCCCCGGACAAACTGCAGAGCAGCAGCTTAGACTGCTGACCGGGATAAGGACGAGAGCTCAGATGATGCAACCGCACACCTGTTTAAAGCCTCCTCCGAGGACGAGTCGTCACAGATGCTTTTGGAGACATTTGTTTCTTGCTTTAAACACCTGACTCTTGCTTTTCATTTCTAAAAAGCGACACATTTAGGGATAATTATTTAAGATAAAAAGGAGTGAGCTTTAAATGGATGATGGAAACCTACAAGGTGTCTCTAACCAAATGCTAAATGCTGACATTTTGCCCCCTTACTTCTGGTGTTGTTTTAATCACAGTTGCTGTGGAGGGTAAAAGTCTCAGTAGACTTGGGATTCATCTTCATCTAAGTAAGTGCCACCGGGATGCTTAGAGGCTTGTTCCTTCGCTCCTTGATGACTGTGTAATAGAGACCGAGGTGTTCACATCTAAAGGTTTTCATTCAAAGTTAAAGCCATTACAAATTACAGATTTAGTAGGAAAGTTGTATTTATGTAGTGTGTGACTGGAGACGGGCGTAGCTTCACTGCACCAGCGTTCGTTCCCGTGATGCTCGTTGTGTATTTATGATAGTATTTGTGTATACTGGGAACCTGCTTAACACCGATCTCGCTCGGCCCTCTGCCGATGCAGATACACACGGATACACACACACACACCTCCTCCCCATCGCTGCCACATGCTCACCGATTGGCTGCAGCCGAAGCGATGCATATGCTGTTCCCTAGCAACAGAACGCTGTTTAACCAATGAGATGCCTCTCCGAGAGGAAGGGGTTACTTTGTCATTCCTCTGTTACTAAGGTGCAAAGCGGACCGCTTGGGTTTCTACTTCGAGCATGCATCCGTGTACTGTATTGGTCTGCCTGGGGCATCCTGCAGCAGGTAGCAGCTCCTGTCCCACCCCAGTGTCACCCCTAACCGCTGCAGACAAACTGAAGCCGGAGCGCAGGGAGAGCAACCAGGAGTTCAATTAAGCAGTTTGCACACAAGCAAAGTGAGAGTGCGATATAGAACTGGAGTTTTTATTTTAATTTTCCCATTGTTGTCATTACTTAACGTAAAGTTATATACACAGAATGGTGGAAATGGAGAAGCCACTGTTTTCCTTCAGAGACAAATTAAATAGGTCAAATTAGTGTCATAAGGGATTATTTTTCTTTTGCTGATTTATTTAGCTTTTAGTGTATGGAGGCCACTGACAGAAGATCATAGGCAACAACTTCCATCTGTTCATATAACAAAAATAAAAATAAAAGAACAAGAACATTTAAAAAACATTACTTTATCAATGAATCTCATAGAAAACAAATCTGTTTTTAATGGTAAAATGTTGGAGGTCATTGTTCACAGCACTCAGACAACTATTGTTGCCATTATTGTTGGCATTATTGAATATAATGATATCAGGAAACCACATGGAAATATATGTGTTGTTGAACAAGAATAAAACTATGAAGAAGACCCTTGAAATGTTTGTTAAGGTTGTTGAGTTTCAGGCCCCGACCTGATCTCTAGCTGAGAGTAGGTCCAGGTGTGTCTCCCGAGCCAGAAGCCTGAAGACTGTTGCAGGTGGTTATGATCAGCTGATGAGTCTGGAGAGTCTCATGAAGATGGAGCCGGTGAGCTATGCAATGTATTTGATGGCGTGGTTTAATTTGTGAAGAAATACGTTTATACTCACATTGAAGGTTTAAAATTATAATTATGATAAATTCAATTGAGATATTTATTGAAGTTTAACTGAGATGTTTTTTAAAAGGTCTTGAAATTTGAAGTAATTGACTAAATGTGAATTTATTGGGAAAAAGTGGAAAAGTGTAAGATTAAAACACTTATTTGTATTTCAAATATTTTTTCGATTTTGGGTGTTGAAATTTAGATTTATTATGCTTTGTTTTAAATATAATTCTTGTTTACTTAAAGGTATTCAATTTTGGTTAGTGAATCTTTAGATATTGGGTTTGACCTTTTTGTATATTTCTTTTTTGTATTTAAAGGCTTTTCACCAATCGTGGCCTTGATAACTTTCAAAATAAATCAAGTTAAAAAAAAAGAATGGATTCTTGGTCACTGAGTGAAGTCCTGTTCAACACCTTCTAAACAACCTAACTTTTCAAGAACTCCAGTTCAAAGAAAAAAAAGGGAACCACTTGACAATGTTTTATAACATTTTGTAAAATTTAATTTGTGGTGAGGAAATCCTTGGACCAATCTCCCATTTTTGTATCCCATCTGGTCCAGATGATTAGAACGTCATTACCAAGCATTTTGAAAGAGGTTTGCAACTTCTGATATTTTGTTTAGTGCATCTGAGTGTTCAGGGTGAGATCCATGACATGTCTGAGGCCTTCAGAGAGAAGATTGTGGAAGGATTTGTGGCTTCGAAGTATTTTGAAATGAGCCATTCCATTTGATTAAAAAAATATTTACATTTGCCCAGGAGGTTCCCCCCAACAGCGGACCACAGGATCCTAAACCTCAAAATATCATCATGGGACTTACAGCAGGTTCTTGATACTCTCTCACTTGTTAGTGACACAAAACATACAAGTAGATTCACCAAAAACTGAAATGCAAATATTGAAAGTCCTAGTCAAAGCCCTTAACTTGATCTCGTTAAGACTCTATGGGGTGTCTTGAAAAAGCCTCAAAATATTCCATAGCTGGAAGTGAGGAGAGGATGAAATTTTTATGTCAGAGATGGTAGAAACCTAAACAAAAAACTCCATTAGCTAAATGTATTTGAAATGTGCCTGAGGATCCACAAAGCAACGTGAGAAAGCATCCTCGATTACTAGCTCTACTGGGTGTGACAGCTTTTAACAACAGGGATAACACCACACACTTTCTGACACTCCCTCCCCGGGAGACACTGAAACTGTTGCCCTGGGTTGTTGCACTTGGAAACTGCCGCAACTGACACTTCCTACCTCCACATGCTCGGTTTTTTATTGGTGTGAAGTGGGTGAAAATGTTCCACTGTCAGTTTTTAAAAGTTACAGGTAGTGGTCCAAAAAGATGTTAAACATGATCTAACCTGAACAGTGTGCAAATGGCATACAGGATGGCAGTCTTACCACACAAATAGATGTTATATTAATAACTAATAGCAAGAAATGATTACATGTTTTAATTTTACCTGTTTTTTAATATATAAAAAATCAGTTTTACTTATGAAATATGATTATGCAAAAAGACACAATTGGAGAACAGCTTTCATGATTATTTGTACAAAATAAAACAAAAAAACTACTATCTCTCAGATACACATTGTGTTGATTGTATTTAAAGTCAGTGGAGGTGCTGGCTAGGTGCATTGCACCGAATGAAAGCATTATCAGAGACAGTTTAGTACGATCTCCGATCATGAGCCGAAAAGCTCCAGAGTTCTGTAACACCAATTCTCAAGTGCTACTGAATCAAATCCATGGCTAATCAACAGACCTTTGAAAAACCTCCAGACATTTTAAGTCAAGTATGCTGGAGCATGGATGCATTCAAAGATTGCAGGACAGTGGTACTGGAGGACTGGAGCTGCAGAACTCTGGTTTGTGCAGTCAAAGGAAGAAATACACACTTGAGTTGCTTTCATTGGATTTGAGTAAAATAACTGCTGTATCAATATGCTTCAGTAGTTGGGTATCAACAATTCTGGCCATGCCGCCCTAGAGTGTGTTAACAAAATGCTGAGATGTGTAGACACAAGCAATAACCCTGAAGAAGTCATTTAATCTGATTTTAATTTGGCTAAGAGATGATTTCAAAATTTGTATATTCCATTATTTTACAAGTACAGTACAAATAAATCGCTGCTATTTTTTTGGGGTATTTTTTTCTTGTAGTAAATTCCCCTCAAGGCCAAAGAGTAACATAAACAAAATACAAATACAACCATTGAAGAGCTCCAGTTTAGACTCTTAAGACCTTAATCACCATCTTCAATACAAATGTTCAATGCTTTATAGTTAAGAAAAGACTAATTTAGAATTAGACAGAGGGATTTAGGTTGAGATTAGGGCGGCACAATATTAAAAAATCTGACGATAGTGATAATATTGGTAAATATAAGGATGATGATATTGGACGTTATGTATGTTTGTTTTCATGGCTGTCGAGTTTAAGCTTTTATAACTTTGTGATCCTGTTCTACTAGCTAAATATAGCACTAACATGCACAATAAAACTACC
>JAVLVB010000646.1:2213804-2253489 GCA_032876305.1 Orestias chungarensis
TATCCTTGATTTTAATTGATTTTTTGTGAAGTGCCTTGAGACGAAACCTGTTGTAAATTGGCGCTATATAAATTAACTGATTCTTGATTCTTGATCATGACCTTTTCCAGACAACAAAAACCAAGAAACGTAACTGAAGCTATCATATTTGGATCTAAAGAGGAACGATAAAAACTCAGTGCGGAGCTTCAGTTATCCTAGCAAGAAACTACCAACCTGAACATTCAAAGACACATTAAGAGAGTTACAAACTTTGAACTGCCTTGCTGCTGAAATGTGATGGAGAGGTTACTATTTGGGCTTGACTTACAGCCCCAGCCAAATGGGTTGATGTATCAACCAAAAACCCGTCACCTTTTTGATCAATCCTGTTTTAACCAGCGCAGGACCCTCAAACTACTTTTATGTGTGTGGATTTCCATGCAATGTTTCCTACACTATCAAAATGACAGCAGACACCAGAGCATATTTCAAAAAGCAAAAAACCTTCCCTCCTCCCAAACTGCTGCTGTAAGCTATCAGCCAGCAGGGAAACCTAGTGGACTTCTTCAGACTGGTTCTGATGGCAGAGCTTACACTTTAAGGACAAGTATCCAAAAAAAAAACAAGCGTTGCATTTGTGTTATGGAGAGTGTCTCGAACTTACCGAGTTCCCTTTGTTTTGCATGAGGTCCTGCCGCTCGGGTATGATGGGGGAGGATTTTAGAGGGGGGGACAGGGTAAGGTCTCGCCGTAGTGGCCGTGAATCAACTTTCTCCCCCTTGTGTGTCGAGTCCTTACCCTCCTCCCTCCCATCCCGGTTCTTGCGCCTCTGTCGAGGCGCACCGTGCGAACCATCCTCTCCATGTGCGTGCCCGTGCTTCTCGTCCCCGTGCCCATGGGGCTTGTGGGAAGTGGAATCTCTGGGCTGTAAAGGCTTCATCTCCATCTCGTAGTTGCTGATCTTCTCCTCGTCCTGCTCCAGCAGCCGTCCTGCCCTGCCGTGCGTGCCCCTGTGCCCAGACGTCCAAGTGGCGGACAATGAAGACTCCGTCAACCGGTCTCCTCTGGCCTGTCTGTGATTGGACGAGCCATGCTCCCGTGTTTTGTGATTGGAGGAGCTGTGTTTGTGTCCATTGGTCCGGCTTCCTCCTCGGGCACTTATCTCACCACCTCCTTTTGAAAACATTCCCCTCTTCCTGTCCTCGCTCCAGCTGTTCGCCCGTGGATACTCTCCCTTTAGACCCCTCTCTCCTCCCCTGCTGCCTCCCTCCATCAGAACTTGAATCTCTGTGTGACCTTTCTCTCCCCCTTTCTCACTTCTGTCCAACCCCTCCTTCCCCCTGTCTCCGTGGTCCACGGCACTCTGCCGGTGAAAGCGTGCGCTCTTGCTGCGCTGCGACGGACGGGCAGGTTGGGGTGGCGTGTGTGGTGGCGAAGAGGAGGGTGGGCTGAGGTCGGGGGTGGCCGCGTCGTTGGAGGGGTCGTCGGATCCAACACTTTTTGTGTACAGATCTGGGCTTTCCGCTGTGCCGACGCTGCTCGACAGGCCCTCACCCTCTTCACTGGAAACCTGACGTTTGGGACGCTGAACTTCCATACCTGCAGGACACATGACAAACATTCAGCAGTGAGAGAGACAGTGAGGTTTTTAGTTGCTGACAACTGTATCACTGCCGCTATAGACAATAAATCAATGATTCACCCGCGCCTTATCTGGTACTTTGTGGCGCATAAACTCTTCTCAGTAACTTAAATTAAGGGTGTTTTCTTTATGGATTTCCAATCTTGGTTTCCAATAAAATCTTTGCTCCCATTTAAATTATGTAGAGTTCTAGATGTCCTTCTAAAGTTTTTTTTAATTTTTTTATAAATAAAACCATAAACATAATCCAGCCGTCCAGGCAAAACCTATGTTCACCTGTTGTAACCTGTGCTGACCTGTTGAAGGTTCCTTCACAGTCAATGAAGACGTGACTGAACTGTAACAGTGAAGGATCTCAGCAGATTTCTAAAGCCACTAGTTTCCTTGTCTCAATATTCTCCAGATGTGTTGTTTTTTTGCTACAGTTGTCTAAACTAAATTGTCCCTTAGATGCTCTCCTACTGCTCTCCTCAACCCATTCATACTTCAGTAGTACCAATGCAGAACCGCAATCATCTACAGCATACAGCAACAACTGCACACTGCCTCACTCTGAATTATTTAGGATGGAGGAACAGACTTTTAGTAGAGCATATCTAAAACATTTGAAAGAAAATGGAGAAAATGCAGCTGGGGAAGTTGAAATAGCTAGCGATAATGTTGGTATTTGCAAATTAGCCAATCCAGGATTTTTCTTTGGTGTTGATTTGCTCTCTCCCTGAGAGTGGACATAAGGAAGACCTCATGGTAGCTTTTACTGTATTGCAAACATTGCTAACACTGCAAGTGTTAATGGATATTAAGGAATTCTTGGGTTTTGGACATTTAAAATAGGCAGTGCTAAGCATTTTGTAGAGGTACTCAATTATTCGGCTTTGTTCCCCAACCAATGAAATTACTGAGGCTTCACACAGTGTTCTGAACTTAAAGCCATTAGCTATTAGCTGTGGGGAGGCGGCCAGAGTATTTCTGCTAGTTACGCGGCCAAGCCATTATCTGTTTTTAATAAAGTGCCTTGAGACAAATTTTTTCAATCCCACAAATAAACTATATAAATTCATCAATAAAGAAGCCAAGATTTTATTTATACAATAAATAGTATCATCATTTTGACTGTATCAAAATTTTCATCCAGAGGAACCAGCCCTGGTGGTTTAGTATTATATGAACTGATGCTTTCAAGACCTAAAGTACATTCTTAAACCAATTTAAAGGTATTCAAGGGATGTTTAATACTGCAATTCCAAACGCCTGCTGAAGAAAACAATAAGACATGAAGTTTTGTTGGGTTCTGTTTGGTTAGAGCAGAAAGCAACTAAGGAAAGGAGCGTTAAAAAAGGAAAACAGGTTTTTCAGGAGCTAAACACTACAAGGAACACAAGGAGGACTACGAAACAAGCAAAGGAATGGTAGAACCTGGCAAAGGAAATTTGGAGAATCCAGAGCTTTAATACTGAGGCAGGATTGATAACTTAAGAGAAATTAATTATAAAGTGAATGAACAGAAAACAAGAATTAATTAAGATACTAAACGGGAAGGAATTGACATTATAATAAACTGAGAAATGAACAGACTGTCAAAATCTTAAATATCTTAAAAACTCCCATGGATGGTTACAGTTTTCTGGTTGTAGGTCTTAATTTTCGTCGGGTCAGTTCTGATTCTGTTTATTAGGTTAACAAACTAATAATCGGTGTCGACAGGAACTGGATATCCTTCAGTTTCCTAAATCAATTTTAGAGAAACATCCAGTTTTTGTATCATTGTTCTCATTTTTTCCAAAATACTAATGACGGCGCTAACACAAACGTTTCACAAGATGGTTTTTCTATTGAAAATCTGCAAACAGTTTCAAGAGAAAACACCATGATACCTGAGGAAGATGATGTAAAGAAGTCCAAACAGACATACTGCTAAATGTCAGAGCGGATGCTTGTTGGCACAGATTTTCTCACGTAAACACAGGGGGCAGTTTTTTTTGAGCAGTAGGATGAAACTGAGAGCAGAAAACATGGCCGTGTTGTGCTGCGGTGTGCAGCACGAGTCGGACAGACGGTCTGTGTGTGCACTGGTGTGTTGTGGTGCATGCTCCTTATAGGATGGCTACCGGCAAAGCCCTACAGGTGTGACTGACAGACGCAGAATTGCAAAGCTGGAGGGTTCATTGACCTTTCGCATCAACCCGCCCCAACTGATACACATAAGATATGAAAACATCTTTGGTTTGTTCACATGAATCTTTGCCTTGGTAAGTTTGCTTGGTTGGTTTTAGGACACTTGTGTTTCTGCTTTTTGGTCCCTCAAATATTTATCTGACAAATGTATTATAGCTGTTTTTTTAATGGTATTGAGGGTTGTATTCCTAGCAAACACTGTGTAATCAACACCTTTGCATTTAGAATGAGAGCCGTTCTGGGTTTTGTGTTGCTGTGTGCACAAGTGTTTGTGAGCCAACCGTTTCCGGGGGGCTGGAAGGACGGGGAGAACTGCTTGGCGGTGACCCTCGCCATCCGACTCTCCTCAAGAGATTTCTGCGAGGCTCCCACTGCCGCCTCTGCTTTACCCTGCGCGTGAGCTGTCCTGAAACACAAAAACGATAAATACAGCTACAGAAGAGTCCCTCAGAAACGACATTTCCAGGTTCTTGGCAAAGGATAAACACGTTTTATTTGCAATCTCTTCAACCGAACTGAATTTATTTATAAATAAACCTACATTGTCAGGGCTGCCAAAAGCTGCGTCAATTTTGATTTTGTTAAAATAATTTTCTTTATGCAACTCATTTCTGTACTTTGTGGAGGCTAGGCACCAAAGTCGAGCTCTAAAATCTCAGAACTGGGATGTCTCTCTCAGGTATTGCTCACAAAGCGGGCCTCAATTCTTGATACGTTCTTCACCAAGATCCGTTTTATTATTACACATGTCATCTGTGTGAACGAGTCACGACCCCAAAGTGACCCGTGTGCGCAGAAGAAGAATGTAGACGTCACACAGCTGCGCCATGTTTAGGAAAGTAACCACGAATGCCAGCTTCTGTAGATCCGTTTTACAGTAATTGAGCAAATGTAAGCGATCGTACTGTCACAAGATAGCAAGATGAACGAAGCTAATTAAAGAATACTCTTCTAGCTTCAGCCATTGTTTACATCCAGGTGTACCAAATCCAGCTTCTTTTGCTGCATATACTTTTAAATTGGCATATGTGGCATGATCTGAATACTGCAGCTGCTTTGCTCCTGAGTTAATACCGTATAAGCGTCGCAAATTGCTTTGTTTTAAGTGAGAAGATTGGAATTTGTCTGTAATTGCCTGCTGTGTGAACATACCTATAGTAATACAGTAGAAGCTATCATCCACTTTCTCTTGCTCTTGGAGGTACAGCCAATCAGCGCCAAGGGAAATCAATGGTGCTCTTGGATTCTTGTTGTATGCTCAGAAATTTCAGATACAAGCTGCCATTTCTTTCAGTTGGTTGTGTCATACTATTTTACTTTTTGTAAACCATTTATGTTCATCGATGAAGTAATAACAGCCCAACGTGAAACCACAGCCAATCACTCTCATCTGATAGGAAGATGTGCTGGTGAGTTGTTTAGTAAGAAACACAAGGTTCCATCAGGAATCATAACCACATTAATGCTACAAGCTTTAACAGCTTCTTATTTCTTATATAAAAATAATAATCATGCTTTTATCTTCAGGTAATAAGTCATGGGTTATATTGTTACTACAGAGCTAAACTAAAATGGTGAAGCTGCTGAAATCCCTGAACAGATGACATTTTTATCATAAGCAAATTTCTAGTTTTGCATGTTTGAAATGTTTTATTCTATCTAATTGCTGCTTTTAAGCCTAATTTTCAGATCTTCTTTGTTTTTTTTTCAGCATCTATCAGCCTTCTCTTCCGCCTGCCTTTTGTCCCACCCCCTGGTTTTGTTCCACCTTTCGTCTCTTTTGCAGCATCATTCTCTCCACGTCTGTTTTTCCTTCTTCCACCGATTAATAGAGCTTTTCGCTCATCTGTGCACCTCCTGTCTGTGCATCCTTCTCCTCTCTTTGGGCTGTAACAGTCTTGATGCAGTGTTGCATGTCAGTGGTTATTGATTTTTTTCCTCTCTGCTTCTCTGTGCTAGACCCACAATAAATACCACACCACCGAGCATGTGAGCGCAGGCCTGTTGGCTGTTGGGACGGTGAGACGTAAAAGGAGCTAAACACAGTTTCTTATTTTTAATAGAAATAATAAAGAATACAGAATTAAATACTTACAAACGTGCAACAAGATAAAAACCCACAACTGACAAAATAAAAGCAAGTAAAAATACTTCAATTAGCAAGAACATCAACTAGTATTAGGCATGTCCGGATCTGATATCAGCCATCGGTTTGCTCTAAAATCTCCATTGTAAGCACTCCATTCTGTTCCATTGTCCTATAAGGCATATTTCATAATATTTGAGCTAAGAAACTGATGAAATGAAAGATAATGCATCAAAATGACTATCAAGTGATTGCCGGAGAATTTTTAAGATACTCTTTATTTAGTTATCCACTTTCCTTATTTTCTAAAATCCTACTGCATAATATTCTATTCCTTTAGGTACGAGGAAAAATAATAAGTATAAGAAAAGATAAAATCAAAAAAACAAATTAAAGAACAAAGTATGCAACTTTTGCACAACACTTCATCATGTGAATTGTTTTTTTAATTTTGTTGTGTATAAAAATGCAACATTTATTGTAAATCTTTCAAGCATAGTTTTGTAAAGGTTGTTTACACGACCACATTTGATGATGTGCTCGTGTCCCTTTTAGCCTTCCGTACCATATAGTTTTCCTCCTAAATATAAGGTTGTTTTCTCTGAATCACAAGAAATGTTTAAAATAGATCAGTGGGGCACAGATTAGCGCTGAATGAACAGGCAGGGAAATCGATGCCAAGAGAGACGAGCGAGAAACAAAAAAGGACGAGAGACAAAACAAAGGCAGGCGAGAAGAGACGGCGCGATGAGCCGAGGAGAAAGTCTAATCCAGGACACGCGCTCTAAGCTCCTATATCATCTCTGGCATCGCTCTAAAGCAGCTGATGGTGAGGAGGATGATTCATATCTCACAGGGCCTTCCGGTTTGCATCACGGCTAATCATTTATGCGTGCAAGCAAGCTGCGGGGACATAAATCTGTTGGCACACCGTGCTGGTTTGCTCATCTTCTCTGGAACACATACAGGCAAAAATCTATGAAGTTTTGGAATAAAGATTAGTTTGAAGTTGGAGGTACATCTCAGGATTTTTTCGTGAGTTCATGTCAATTTCCTCTGACTAGATAGAAACAGTGTGTATATGTGTATGTGTGGCGGTGACAGTGTGTTGGGCTTCAGGCGGGCTGATGAAATGAGGTCACAGAATTGAAGCGAGAGGCTCCGACCACAAAGCACAGTGAGTCACTGGTGTGTTTATCTGGGTTTCACTGTTCACAGGTAGCCTAGTGACACATCGGTTACATCAGCACATGTGACTGCGCTAACCAGGCCACATCCGCCCGCGAACACACAAACAAACCCTGGATAAACTGTAACATCAGGCACGTGGACGGTGCATTCATCCCCACCAGCTGGAGGATTCTGAGGCTGGCTCGACCTTTACCTACAGCCTCCACGCTTGCCGCCGTGTTGGCAGGAAACTGGAGAAACACTCAAAAACAGCTCTTTGAGCATCACTAGGAACACAAGCCGTCTCTACCAGTTTTCCCAAGCGCTTTCACTTTGCTCCGAGAAAGAGAATTGCGGCAATTATCCTGTGACTGTTTAAACTCTCCGGGTTTCTCCTGGAGTTCCACAAGGAAATACCCGGCTGTTCAGTTTTGTACTGTTCTGTTCTGGGACACTCACGCTGAAGCTGTACTGCGCTGCAGGAATCTGGGTTAGATGTTTCTGTTGGTGTGTGTGTGTGTGTGTGTGTGTGTGTGTGTGTGTGTGTGTGTGTGTGTGTGTGTGTGTGTGTGTGTGTGTGTGTGTGTGTGTGTGTGTGTGTGTGTGTGTGTGTGTGTGTGTGTGTGTGTGTGTGTGTGTGTGTGTGTGTGGGAAAGCTCAGAGCAAGGCCTCGTTAAAAGTGTCCGCTGAGCTGCGTAATAGGATTTGCATCATCATTCTTCATATAAATAAGAAATAAAAAGAATGAGTTCAAATTTCATTTTTTTGAAAGTTGCTCTAAGAATTAAAACCTCTATTGACACCTAAAAATGTACAATAATTAATCAGTAATAACTGAACATGACCAACAATCTATTTTAACCGTTTTTGTACAAAAATTGAGTCCAGCTAAAATCACACCATCAATCGGATCTTCATCTTCTCGTTTTAAGGATGGTCCATGATGATTTTGCACGAGAGAGTATTGACAGGCACGACAGGCCCAAACATCCAGCAAATGGCGAACTGCACTGCAAACACAGAAATGATGTAAACTCCAAAACCTGCAACTGGGAAAAGCTGCAATTGTAAAACAAACAACGGAAGTGCTCCAGACCACAAGGGTGAGTCGACCAGTAACTCATCTGGGACCAGGCCCTCCGTGAAGACAGGATGTCAGGATTTATTGGAATAGAAACAAAGCGCGAGGTAGAGTGGGTTTCAAACACAAGCCTAGAGAACAGCAGCGTTTTCAGGGTCTGGTCCTTCATGATCGAGTCCCTCAAGTCGGTCATGGGACATTTCCATTTGGTGGAGCTATCTTGTAGTGTTATAATTGCTGTTCTTTTTGCTTTTTACAGCATTTTCTCTCTTTTTTTCTGTCGATGTAGTACTTTTTGTTTGCAGCCTTTTTCCGTTGCATTTTCTTTTTCTTTTGTGGTTTTGTGTTTAAGAGTTTGCATCATTTATGTGTTCTCTGCATGTTTTGCCATGCGCTGTTTGCACCTGTCGGCCACCGTAGGCCTAACATACAGGGAGCTTCAGCTGAGAATAATGCAGATGAAAGATGCTGGTTCAGGAAGCTCCAAGATGAGGGCTTCAGTTGCAGAAAACACTCTTGCTCAACTCTGGCAGTATGTTGATGTGAAATTCTTAAATTGAAATTAGGGATCCAAACATCTACGTTAAGATTGGCTTTGGTGGATGCAATGTTTAACATATTGGCATTATTATAGCTAAAGCTGATATTTATTTCCTTCTCCTTGTCACTAGGGTTTTGGAAAGAGAAGCAGTTTCTGAAATATTCATACCAGCCTGTCAGGCACAGACACCCATGTTCAGACTCTGATGTCGACATTTGATCTTGATTGGCTGATTCACCATTTGTGTAACCAAACAGGGATTCTTCGTAGAGTGGCAGGTGAATCGTGGAGACATAAAATCTCGCTTCATCCTCTGTTCACATCTCTAACCTCATAAAATGTTCGAGGGGTTTTGGTTTATCGGCTTGAAGCTGACAACAAAGTGGCATCGTACTTTAAACAAGGACACTGTATGTCCCCAGAAATATGTCAAGAACTCTTTTTTATTTTTTTTGCACGTGGCCATGTCCTCAAAGCCTCCCTCAGTAGTCAGAAACTGATGTTGAACAGGATCAACTGCAGACTAACGTTGGGAGGACGTGTGTAAATGCGAATAAGTCAAAGCGGAGTGAAAGAAGTGAAGCTAAGGCCTCAAATAAAAGGTTCAAATTCTGGCCTTAGACGTGGCAACGGCTCACTTTACAGCAGGATTAGAAGGTAAAACTAGCTAGTTGCTATGGAAGGTTGCTGATTTGTTTTATGTTAGTAGACCTCAAGGATGCAGAGCAGAGAGAGAAGAAGTTTAAACCATATCCACTAATCATATCCTCTACTCCAGCGTCCCTCTGCCAAGCTTTGTAACCATACAACCACACAGGTCTTTGAAGAGGAGTGTGAAAAGCGAAAGAGATGGATTAGCAGTGCTTGCCAAAAACTTGACGCTGTCATCCTGAGAATTTTTACTGTGTAATATCATCTCTGCCGCCCAGAAATGAGCTTTTAGCATATCATACGAGTCTTCAATCGGAGGCATCTCTGATTTTTGGAAGTACTGCCAATGGAGATCCTTCCTGCTCATAGAATCATCAACCACTTTTCCTTGATATGAATAAACTATTGTTGGATGTAAAATACACCGAGATATCGGCTGAATTACTTACTGCTTTGGACAAACATTTTCACAAAAAAGTGATCTCAACATAACAGATTAGAACTTTTATTAGTTCAGCATATCTTTCATGTGGAGAAACATCTTCAACAGCTTTATCAACATCATTTAAATTCAAATTCTGTCTGCATTTTTGTACCTGATACAGCTTCTGAACTTCTGAATCTGTTCAGACACTAACTCTGTGATAACGGGGTCAGAATGATACATTTTATTACAACTGATCTGCTCCAAGGTCATCTGCTAATCCAGTTGTTAAACTAGCCCACTTCCAACCAGAGGCTTCACTCATTGTGCTCATCTGCAGTCGCAGCTTTTCTAATCTGCTAAATGAAACAAGAGGTCAGACGAAAGTTGTTTAATGTTCTTATTGTCTCTCAATGCAGCTTCTATAAGTAATTGAGGGTTAAAATGATGGGGAAGGATTTGAGGTTGTGCATCATACAGATTAAATTTTGCCAAAATTGCTGAAAATTCATGGAATAATGAAAACAGTGTTAAGTTCCTAAATGTGTTCAGAGCAAGCTGGAAGGAACTCTGAAGCAGAAGTTTTTGAATGAAGAATTCAGGGCTCGGAAATCTAAAGACTAACTGTGGAGGTTCCTCCATCTTTTCCACAGTGTTGGTATTATTTAAATATTTTCACACAATATATTTATAATTTCACTTTCTTTGGTGGTGGTTAGTGCATTAGGTTGTTTCCTAATTTGGGTGCACACATTTAGTAAACACCTTATGTTTTTTCAGATCATTAACTATTTTGTTTTGCTGAGTTTGAAGGACTGCCTGGGGGGAAGATGATTGGTTATAAGGCAAACCAGAAAGTGGAACAAACCGTCAGGCTGCTGGAAGCAGGGGTCTTGGTGAAGATTCCTCCTCTCTCTCTCTACTAATAGCGTAACTGCTAAAACAGTTTTGGTGTTAGGTTGTTTTGTTAATAGTTGTGTTAAAGTCAAAATGTTTGATTTGAATTAGTTATTTATGTTTGTACAATGTTTGTCTTTGTCTTCTCTCCCACCCCTCCTCGTTTGTGTAGGCTAGCCTTTGTGTATAAATTCCCCTGTGTGTTCATTGTGTGAGGTTTTTTTGGTTTGTTATGCTGAGTTAAGGTATGTCTTAGTTGATTTCATTTGGGCCCATTTTTGCTATATTTTTGAGATTTGTTGTTGAAAGTCTTTTGTTAAGACGTTTTTGGACAAATGAATAGAAGATATTTTTTTATATATGCCTTTGTCCTTGTTCCTTACTGGTCGGACCGTAACATTAACCAAACAGGGACAACCAGAATGACAAGAATATAATAATAAACAGAACCAATCCAGAACGTATGTTCAAGGTGAACCTGACAGATTCAGGGAGATTTTGGTAACAGAACAGAACACAACAAATTATGACTCCAGGCTGCTCACTGGTGCAGTTCATAGAACTGAGGCTTTGTAGGAAGGTTATGAGTTTGGATCTTATCCCAGTTCTTGGATCTAAGCAATTTATTTGATCTCCCTGAGAAACACGTTCCTCCCGGGTACCCTGACCTCCTCCCGCAGTCCAGTAAATGCATGACTGAACTCCCAGTTATGGTAGAGAGTCTAATGTAACTGGATTGTTGCAAACTTTCAACCATTTTCACAACTCTGAGTAGGTGTTTGATCGGAGAACTCACAGAGTTTCAATCCACACATCAGTACTTGTGGTTGCGCTTTAAAACCTAGTCGGTGAGAAGCGTCAGGGACGTAAATGGGTCATTATAATGCTTTTGATGCCACCAGGCATGAATATTGTTGTGTATCTTTATCATCAGGTCGTAGGACAGTTACTTAGTTTTGATCCAAGTCCTGACCTGAAAAACTAAAACTTGTGCTCTTATATCGCATAACGAAGCTGTTAGCTGCTGTGAAGGATGCAAACATTAACACCTCGGCCTGATCCTGTTCCTAATCTGTCACTGTTTTAAACATAAAAATGAAATAAGGCCACACAAAGGCTACCTGAACAAGTTAAGTCCACAAAGAGACTCAGGGAAGCTCCAGTGCTGTTTCCTCCTAACGAGGAGGCAGCAGACTTAGGTTGCCACCGCTAAATATTCATTTTTTATAAGATGCACCAACATTCAAAAATAAAAAAATGTTGGTTCTGGTTAGTAATGAAGTTGAAGATCAGGCGAGCAATACATAAACATAAAGAGCAGCCCTTAGTGACAGCTGGGTGTCGTCTCTGTTTTGTGTGGGGGACGATTTAAAACTTGTGCTTTCAGCTTCGCTCCTAACGACCCTGAACTTTAACAAATTTGAAGGTTAACAAGACCTACCGAACTGAAAATAGTCATTTTATCAACACAGAGATTATAAATAAAACCGCATCACTGTTTAATTTACGATGGACAAAAGCATTCAAATAGTAGCTGGATGTTAGTTTTCCTTTTAGAATTATCCACTCATCTAATTTTATATGGTTTAGAGGAAAGAATGTGTACAAAATATGCATTCGGTAAAATGATTATCAGTTTTTGGAAGCCCTAATTTCTTGCGCTTGACTAAATCAAACATATTCATTATTTACTTTTAAACAACTTTAAACTAGAACGATCTCCTGAAAATCTCCCTTTTAGACTTCAGGATGGTTTAACATCAGTTAATCCACCATATTTTCTCAATCCGGTCCGAGCTCCTACCTGGACAAAGCGATCTCGGCCTTCTGCCGGGCGATGTCCGTCGCCTTCTGGGCCGCCTCCACCGCCCGGTCCACCTTCTCCCGGATCTTGCTGGCCCGGAGGGGGATCAGGTTCTTCCTCTTGCCGCTCACCAGAATGTTCTGCTTGTACTTCCCTTCCTCCTTCGTGCCATCGGGAAACGCTGTGCAGCCGTAGCCGTGCCGCTTGTTGCTCAGCCACTCGCCCTCGTACTGCAGCCCGTCCGACCGACGGCTCACACCGAATCCGGTCCGCTTGTCGTTCTTCCACTCCCCGCAGTAGGTCTCAGTCGCCGTGGCGTCAACATCGTCGTCCGCTGCTGCCAGCTCTGCGTCTGCATCTCCGAGGCTGGAAAGGGCAAAGGTCACAATGGTTTTCACTGGTATCCTTAAAACATATAGCAGCTATAGAAGCTTTTACAACAACTAGCAAGTTAGGAGCAGCTCTGCTCTTAATTTGATAATGGATTCATCATTTCAGGACTAAACATGCTGATGTTATTCATAGTAAACAAGAGAAAGCAGAGATAATTCGAAACATTGGCTGGGATTTCTGCTTCGGACTGGATGCTAATTTATTTTGTGGTTTAAGTGGAGCAGAAAGTCCGTTCTCCACGTGAAGAACAGTTTCACTTCAGGCTGCGTCATCTAATCATCTAATGACAAACTGAGATTAGTGACTTGTCCCATCGTCATTCAGTCAAAACCGCAAATGTACAGCTTTGGCTTTTGGTAAATATTTGATATTTAATGAACTGATATAAGCCAATAATGTGAGCTGACTTTTCAGGGCCTGCCGTTTCATTTTCTCCATTGTCAAAAAAAAAACACAAGGAAGGCAATGAATGCATTGTTTTTCTCTCCTTTATGGTATAACACATATGTTGTAATTATAATTTTAGGCTTTTAATGATTTCTTTGAGCTATTTATTTGATCATGGAGTAAAATACAAAAAAACGTCTACATAATTTTGAAGAGACAGCTTCTCACAAGAAAGTATGCATTTAATCCAAGCAAGATTTAAACATATTTATTCTTCTTTCAATATCTCGTCCACCAGCAGGCCCAAAGCATGATGCCATGGCCACCGCGCTTCAGAGCTGGAGCCGTGGACCAACAGTATTCATGCAGGTTAGCGACCGCAACTGCCCACAAATAGCTAAAGCTCCATGAATATTTTGAGTCCCCCACCAAATATATACTTGTCTATTTTCATAGCTTAAACACTGAACATACCTTAATTTGCATGGATTAACTGCGATGGATAAGGACTACAGCAGAGGCCAACGACCATAGATCGTTCTTGGTATTACGGCCATTAAGGGTATTGCTTCTTCAACAGACTCAAGTAAAAGTAAAAAATAGCCCCCAACATTAAAAATTATTGTCAAACTAAAAAAGAAGAAAGAGATTTGTACATTTTGATATTTTAAACACTAAAAATAGAAAATATTTTCAAGTAAACATTTACAAATACTAAGTCTTAGAAAGAAGCCACCAACCTCTAACCCTAATCTTACCCAGTAGTTTGACGTTTTAGTGCAAACATCTTAGTATGCTGGAAGCGAAACAAAACTAACATACAACTAAGTGTTAACCAAGATATAGAGGCTTGATTTAAGTCCAAAACAGTTGAATATTGATAAAATAATTACTAGTTACATCGGCAGATTTTTCACTTAAAACAACTTGAAAATATTGAAAGCAAGTGGAAAAATCTGCCAATGGAAGTGGGACTTTTTATCAATATTAAGTCATTTTGCTTAAAAGTTCCTTGTAGCTTCATTATTTGTTTTTTCATTCTTAGTTAGTACTAAGGTATTTGCGCAAGAAAATACAGAAACAATACTTGGTAAGATTTAATACTTTAGTAGTGTAACTAGCTACTATTGATCTGTGCAATTTCATACTCGGATTAAAATATAAAGTATAATTCCAGTTCTTTAAAACAGTTTTTTTTTTTATTGTTTGTTACCTGATAGTAGAGTTGATGTCAGATGCAGCCGAAGAGACTGTGCTCATCCCAGCCTCGCTCCTAAACGAGCTCTGTTTGGACCTCTGTGACGCCAGAGAGCTCCTGGACTCTGACTTCCTCAGCTTGAGACCTGACAGGATGGACCTTCGGAACAGGCCTCCCTTCCGCTTCCCCTTCAGCAGCTCAGTCTCGCTGTGCGCCGTCAACACAAAGCCTCCCCTGGACACGGCGGGGCTGCTGCCGCTGCTGCCCGTGCTGCACATGGAGACGCTGGTGGTCAGAGTTCCCGGAACCGTGTGGGGTCCGGGAACCAGGGCGCCCGTTCGGTCCAGCAGAGCGGTGCCGTTGCTGTGCTCTGAACCCGAGCGGAGGGAGTTTATGGAGGTGCGAAGAGGTGAGCGGATGACGGCCGCCATGCCGTATGGAACACTCTGCCGGACTCCGTAGCCGTGACGCATCCCTCCGACCCACTGACCCTGGAATGTTCCTGGAGACACCAGAACCAACATGTGTCAGATCTGAGATGCAACCTGACTCCATAGACCTAAACAAATACATTTCAAAGATCACAACTATAAATAAATTTAAAAAAGGATAGAAACTGATACATTGTGAATTTTAAACAAAATTCTCATTTTTGGATCTTCACCTGTCTGTACATGCACCTTTAAAAATACTCAAAACCTTCTTCTTCCACCATCCCCAAAGTTGCTTAGTGCAGGTTAAAGCGATACGGACCACCTCTTGGCCATGACAGAAGTATCATTCGATGAGTAGCAAGTCGACGTATGATCACAAAAGTTATGAAAATACTTTATGAAGGTTGAAAAGTTAGTTAATGTTGCTTTAAATGTAAAAGCTTACCTACCACAAGATGAAAGTTTTTTTCAAGTATATTTGGGGAAGTCGCGACGAGGACGTTATCGCCTTGTAGGCCTCTGATTGGCTCATTCACAACAGAGGTCTACCAGTTTATTTCTTTTAAAACAACTGAAAACATACTATTGTTTGAAATCTGAGTAAAAAAGATAGGAGAGTTTGGCCTCCATGAATCTGGTTCATCAATAAGTAAAATTCAATTTCCGAAGGTTCAAAATATATCTGTTTATTTCATTATTTAAACAATATTTATTTAATAAAACATGCAAAAGAGTTGGAGGAAACAGATTCAGTCATACTGATTTCTTTTTGGTTTACTAAACTCTAGAGTCAAATAACCTTAGTAATAATAATGATATTTTACCCCCCAAAAAAGAAACCACTACATGATCAGTACAAACAGGAAGGAAAGATGTACTGATTTTATCAACTTTTCTCCGGCTTTGTGATCATTAATGCTTTTAAATTGTCTTTAATTTGTATCAGCTGCCGCTGATTTCAGATTTATAGGTAGAGTTCAGAGGTTCTGATGGCACAACCCCTACATTCACACCATCTTGCTGCATTTCCTGCTGCATAACAATCCCTGCATCACCATGTTTGTTGGAAACTAGGCCAACCGAGTGTGTGTGCGCTTCCAACTCTCCTCTCCGTCTCTCTCACACACTCTCCAGCGGAAGTGTGTGTTCCAATCGTAGAGCAAGTGATCCATCCCTCCTGCCAGACCCCTCTGATGTAACAGCACTCTGATTCATTCTGGAGCAAACGCACTCACTCTGGCACAACTACATGACCATATAAGGACTGCAACCACGTTCTCCGCCTGCATCGCAAACACGCACAAATGGTTCCCCAGTGGGGTCGAGTGTCAAGGAAAACGGGAAGTGGTGAATGGAGCCAATCTCACACAGAGTCATAGTCTTATGCTGCAACGCACTGAGCTCTTAATACCAGGAAGTGGTGTTAACTTCAAATACCTAAACGCACACACATTATGTTTTTACCTTCCTGCTAAACCTAACCTAAAGTCAGTTCACACGTTAGTCCTAAACCTAATCCCAAATCTCAAAACAGCACTTTTTATGGGTCCTGGCTTCTGGGCCCAATAAGAAGGTGTAGTATTTGTTGGAAAAAATTAGCCTTACAAGGTGAGAAACGTACTCAAACACAAGGCCTGTGTCGGAGACAGATGGGCAACACATCTGGCCAGTCCTTTGTAATCATGTCAGAACACAGCTGTACGGCCATATGAGAGACGGATCAAAGGACACAAGAGCGTGCACACGTGTGCAACAGCTTAATGAGATTTTATGAAATGGTTGCATTAATGCTCGGGCAGACCAGGGAGGCAGAACAGAGAACTGGAAGAAAGAAGAAAAAGGACATGACGGAAGTTTCCCGAATGCTCTGAGTATGCACACATACCCCAAAAAAAAGTAGAGTGGGCAGCTCAGCCGAGGCCTGGAGTTTAACGCTAAACAGGCAGTTGACTGTTTTTATGTAAACCGATAACACAGGGGTGACTAAAGTGAGTAAAATATTCAAAATGCATCTTCTGCTGCTTATGCATAAATATCTACTTATTACTGTTTTCATAACCAACATCAACTAAAACAAAGTTGTTAGTGATCTGGACTCCTGTCAAAAGCATATATGTGCATAGACTCCCATCTCATCTTGATAGGGGGATCAGCAGGCCGATCAAGCATCCTAATGTACATATTATGTATGTTTATGTATTTAGTAGATGATTTTATCCAAAGTCACTTTCAAAGTAGTCAGTAGCACGACAAGGTCTTGCCTAAGGACCCACACTGGATGCTGTTGGTGTGCTGTTGGGATTATGCAATTTTTTTATAACGATTTAACAAAATTTGGAAGGGAATTTTGTAAGAATATCGATTTATTTTCCCACAGAGTTTCATGTTCTCCCTATGCATCCATGGATTATATCAAGGTACTTTGGCCTCCTCACACAGTCCAAAAACATGACGGCACATGTTTGTCCTGCTGAAACTGGCTCTCACCCAGTGACCACTCTTACACAGTCTCTACAATGCAGAGACAATTGATCCAAAGTAATCACACAGCTTCAGCATTGATCAGGCTTAAAATCTGGGTGTAGTGATGGATTCAGACCAGGACATCCAGAGACGCATAAAGACAAAGTCTGACGTCTATCACCTGAAAAACATTTCTGCGATTAAAGAAATAATAAACCAGCAAGATCCTGTGAAACTTATCAATGCAATTATCTTTAAATCATTTTATTACTGTGACATTGTAAAAACATGTAAAAACTGCAAAACTACTGAAACACTGTGTTTCTTTGGATCAAGGCTGAAAACTAATTTGTTTAAATCTGCTTTTAATTAATAATAACTGAAACATTGATTAGTTCTAGTATTTATTTAATATATTTTTTTAAATTATTACTCCTAATGATTTCGATGATGATAAAATGTAATGTTTGGTTTTCTGAAACCTGTTAACGTTTGAAGATATTCTCAATGGTTTTTGAGTTTTGCTCTTATATTGTAAAGCAAGCCGAACCTCCTTGTTGCTGAAATGTGCTATACAATATATATTTACATTGACTGGACCGTGTTGGTTAAAGTAGTTTGAGGCTGGCATGGTGCCGTTTTTCATGAAGGACAGTAAAGTTATTGAAACTATTAGGTTGCATTTAGACATGGATCTACATGTCATTTATACAGAGGTAACGCACAGATGATGAGGATAACTTCTGGCCCAGAAAACTTGCAGAAAATATGGAAATAGCGCTGATTAGTGATGATTTACAGTACATGTAGGAGTTGCATGAAGACAGAGACTATTGCTGAGTAGCAATATAAACAATAGTTTTATATTGGTGCAAAATTTTTCAGCATATTTGTAGGATTAACATGCCTGTATTTTAAAATCTTCTGTGTGAAGCTTTTGTCATTGTTATTCCTATTATTTACAAAATGTCCCGGAAACACAGCTTTCATTGGTGATTCATTTTTCTTTCCTCAGAAAACACAAACATAAAACAGATTAAATGCCCGGATCAATCAGAAATGGTGTACCATGTTTTTTTGACACATCATACGGTGTTGCTCAAACCAGCAAAAAAAGAAAAAGAAAAAGAACAAAAAACTATAAAAGATTTTCCAAAACAATAAAATGAAAATGAATGAGACAAGGTCAGAAGTTCCTTGTTTAAAACTTTAAATGGTCAGAAAACCTCAACAGGCTTAGCTGACATTTGGAAAATTTCTGCTTAGATTTGGGAACTTTATCATTCAAACCACCTTCACATACATACTTTCACTGTAGCACACCACATGTGAATTGTACACTCTCTTTAAATTGGCACATCTCGAAAATATAACAACGAAGATTAAAATAAATCCACAAAATGTGGCAACAGAACAACTGAAACGTACAGTTCAAGGATTATTTCAATACGTCTTGTACTTTTCACTCAGCAACTGATTGTTTGAAGTTTAAAGTCCTACTATTTTTTAAAGTTTGCGCTGTAGACTCCTCATCGCTCTACATCATTTGAAAAATTTTCAGAGGGAAACTGGATTTTCAGATTTACTGTCCTTTTCAGAAGAGTTTTTATGATATTTCATAGCTTACTACATAAAAATTAACAATACTGTGATAATGCCGTTTATTCAAAAAACAAAAAAAAACAAACAAAAAAAACAACAACAGCGAGGAGGTGATTCTACCAAAATTAATTTGAACTTCTGAATTATTAATGCAACAAGCTTTTAAACAAATCTTAGAAACCTGACCATGCTGGCCCCCAGGATCTACTGCTGCCGGCATCCCTTACAGCAAATGTGTACCTGATAAAATGCCAGCAGAGAGCGGAGACAAGTGAATATATTTGAAGCAGTGTGTGGGCTTCTGTTTTTCATGGTTTCTTGGAAGCGTTTACAAGCCTCAGTTTGAAATGCGCGAGTAAATGAAATATTCAGGGGAGCGCCAGACTGCTGGTCGCTCTCCGTGGTGCTGAAACATCAGCAGGGAGCTGTTTTCTATCAGATCCGCATCTACTTGCATTTTTGTGGGGTAAATATGTGTCTGCTTAAAACATATCACAACTTGATGACTGTAAGAAACACAGCATTATATAAGGTTCTCCCCCCTTACTGAACTCTAGCCTTCAATCTCTGGCCCATACAGTTTTGAGGAAAGTTCGCTTTACCACTTGTATGCCTAAACAATTTCTCGGGTTTTCTCTCTGGACGGCCCTGCTGAAGACGTTCCTAAATCATAAGGGTCTTGCTGAATCTGCAGGCATGATATAGTCACACGAAAACCGTGAAGGCAGTAAAAAAATAAAATAAAATAAGCCTGCAGAAACTTTTCAGTGAGTGGATCATATTAGAGCCGGATCTACAACAGGTGGAACTGACTCAAACAAACAAACAAAAAAAGTAGCCACAATAAGAATTAAAATCTACCAAAAACAAATTTTGCTAATGTAAAAATTTACTTCTGATTTTATATTTCTACAGGGTTCCTATGGCAGGGATGTCACTTTTATTTCTTGATATTTGCAAAAACAGATTAGTGGATATAGCATAAATATCTACTTAAAAGTGAAAGATATTTAATATTGGATACCCAGTTTATGTTACCAATAGTTGCAAAGATTATGCAGCAGAGCAGCCCAATTTAACAACAATCTCTGCAAAAACATTTAATTGAGCAGAAATTGAGTGTTTCCAGTATGAGGGGGCCACATCTGGACAATAGCTGGAATATTCTGTGTTAAGAGATGCAATTTAAGCATTTGCTTGCAGACATTTTGCAGTATCAAATCTGGTGGAAGATGTTCACAACAAAAGCACTCAGAATAAGTGACAATTTTTCTATTTTGGTATATAAGAACCTGATAATTATACCCACATACTGTCTTTGTGACAATAGTGTCATGTGATTATATGGCTATTTTGTTTACCTATTTAAATGATATGGATTTCACATATTTCAATAAGGATGTCCAGTTTTGCCACCCTTTGTCTAGATCCAACATTAGATCATGTGCAAAGGTGTAGCTACTTGTCCAATAGTGTGTTGCTCCGTTTAGAGGACCTTAGAGAACAACCGGCATCATAAAGACCAAGGAACTCAGCAGACAAGTCAATGAGAATGTTGTGGAGAAGTTTTAAAGCATTGTTTAAAACAAGTTTTGAAACAATATTCCAACTTTTTAAAAATCCCACAGAGCCCTGTTCAATCTATCATGCTGACATGGAGAGAGGATGAAGCAGACCTACTAAGACATGGGCGACTACTGTACCTAGACTGAGAGCTCAGATGGGATGATCGACTGACCTTTAGTTGTCTTCCATAAATCTGTTCTTTGTGGAAAATGCAACTAGATTTTCGGTGTCGCTGAAATTTTAAGTCTACGGACAAAACACTAAATCTAAGGTTTCACATCTCTCGTAGCAAACCATAACCTGCAGTGAAACTGCGTCGTGTTGGGTCGACGACCTTTCTGTAGCAGCAGTGGAACTGACTGCATATTAATCCTAGATCTGAACAAAATTGGAAGATGTTCAGAATTGAAAAAGCTGTTTATACAATTGGTGAAATTCCTTCATGAAAAATAGACATACAATTGCTGTCTTTTAAAGTCCTTCGGGGTCGTCACGTTCTGAATGGCGGAGTCACACCAGAGTTTACACCAGAGTAAAACCTGTTAGAGCCTGCAGAAGACATGAGGCTGAGGTAGAGCTTCACTTTCTAACAACATTAGAATCCCATTAGAAACACCCAGCTAGAGTTCCAATTCAGAGCTTTATGCATGAATGACACTCTGCACAAAGACATGGAATTTCAGTCTTAAACTCTACAAAGTATTCTGGGAGTCTGATATATGTGCATTTCAGATGTTTCAGTTTTTTGTAAAAAGAACAACAACAAAAAAACCAAAACTTAACATTTTTAATTATAAAGAGGTCAAAGGAACATGAATGCTCCCGAAAGTTACCTAAATGATATTTTGTTCTAATAGTTGGAAAATACATTGCTTGTAAAAGCAAAAAAAGAACAATTGGTTACACTCTATTTTACTGCCGTCCAGTTGGTCCCTGCATCAGCAGAGGCACAAGCTCCAAGGATAAGGATCTGGATTTTTTTAATGCTTCAGACTGTCCCGCTAATCCGCACTACAAACCACGGTTACATAAACTGAACCCGGCAGATGAGCAGTTGTGGTAGTAGACGAGGCGCAGATTAAGATTAGCACAGAAAAGAAGAACGTCAAAACAGAATCCAGATCATTTGCCTGAGACCTGTTTTAATTGTCAAAGTACAGAATATTTTCAAAGAAATTCAGAAAATGTCAGAAGCTAAAGATGAAAAATGTTCTGCTAAATCACATTCATAAATGTATCCATCATCAACATCATGATGATGATTGTTACAGCGAAAAGGTAAAACCGCCACTCGCTGAGATTGAACACGTAACACCCTTTCTGGACAATTGGTGTGGTCAAACAGACAGTGACTAACGTAGGGAAGGTCAGTAAAAAGCTAAACCTCTGGCTGCGTGTTTGAGTCTTTTTATCCGTTTAAGAGATTTTGCATTGACCTTTTTTTCTGTCTGAGTCTCACAGATTCGTCTGTGGGGGGGACTATAAATCAGCTCTGAAATTTCATGAAATGAACCCACAATGCCATTAAGGAGGCTGCTTCGTTCGGTTTTTTTCCAATATTATAGTTATATGTTGTTTATACCAGAAGATTCATATATTCTATCTGTCCAGAGTAGATTGTTTTTCTTTCAATGGTTTACTTTCTCAAAGTTTTTCTCTCTATAGAAGTTACACTCTGTCTCGTGCCAGTTAGCTGTAACATCTTCCTGAAGAGGGGCTGACCTTGATCAGTTCCTCTGTAAAGTCAACGACAACACAAGCCATTGTTTCGGTCTGCTGATTCCAGAGGACTGGATGCTGCAAGGCTATGACTCGATGCAATCCGCTGGGTTTCCTTAGATTGGAAACTTTTTTCAGACTGTTTTGCAATGATGTATTTATGATTTTAATAGATTTTCTTGTAAAGTTCCTTGAGACGACATCTGTTGTAAATTGGCGCTATATAAATAAACTGATTCTTGACTCTTTACTGATCCAGGTTCTGGTTCTGCTTCTTACTGTTAAAGGGGAGTTTTTCCTCCCCACTATTACTATATGCATGCTCAGTATGAGGGATTGCTGTAAAGTCAATGCCACGTTAAAAGCAATTACTTACTGTCTCTGCATGCAGGTCCAGGAGGAACGAATACAGCAAGTAAATGACTTGTTTGATAGAAATGTATGGATGATTGAAATATAATTATTTTTTCTTTTCTTTTCTTCTTTTGCCTTTAGATGATGTTTGATGTGAAACGGCGGAAAAAAAATACACAAAACATAAAGTGAACAGTATTTCACAGTTTTTATCTGATGACAATCACTGCATTTAATGCATTACTGTGTTTTATCAACTATAAACCGAACATCGGTGGTGGAATAGCTAGATGCTGAGCTCATGTTTAAGCATTATTTGTATTTGTATTTTAAAACAAGACTTAACCATAACAATAAGTAATGAATAAACAACTCCAGACTGGACGCATACATCCTGAGAGTTTGCTCAGGGGAGAGGAATGAAGACGCCAGAACAGATATATTGCTGCTCTTTGCAGATGGCAAAACAATTTTAATAAATAAATGTATCAGTTAATAAGCAGGCAAAGTTTATTTTATAGGAGGTGACTGGATGTTTCTGCTTTTATTTACCATCAGTTAAAAACGTTTTCTAAATAGCTATTAAGCACAAAAATCACATTTTCTAAATTGAATAATTTTTGTATTAACTGAAAATAAGTCTATTTGTAATCAGTTTAGTATTTAAATTTTTTTTTTCTTTCTGTTGTTTTTGTTATTTCTCTTTGAAATAAATATTTGCGTTAATATATTTTTTAGTTAGTTTTTATTATTTTGTTATAATTTATTATTTTTTCAACAAAACATAGCGGATTAAACAATTGCTTTGCATTTAAAGTTAAACCTTTTTTTAATTATTTTGTTTTATCACTATTAAAAGGGTGACGAATAGTGTTAAACCATCAATTTAAAAACGGATTTAAATCAATTTAAAAACTGAGTTTAATATGAGCTAAATGCAGTTGAAATAAAAATAATTTATGTTAGTTTTGACTCATTTCATTGTCTAACAAAATTATTTATGTGGTTTTGGTCTTGAACCCTGAGTAAAAAATCAATGTCACTCTGTTTGTTGGACAGAAAAGGTTTTGTTTTGAGTTTTAAATTTAAAAAATAATATTTTATAAATGCTATTTATATCACCAATGCTTGACTTGGCACAATAGGTTGTTTCTGCTTTTACCTTTGGTAACCCGCTCTTTAAAACCTTCTCGCCGGCAGTTGATAACAAAGTTAAAAACGGTCAACAGATGACTGAAGGACGAACCTCTGGAGGTTGCCATTAAACTAAGAAGATGCAGGAGCGTCATGCATCAAGTGAAGAGAAAAACAGCTAAAAACGACAACTGAAGAAAACATCGGAACCTCTTCCGGAAACCTGCCAACTTCAGGAGTTCACAATCTGATCTGTACTGGGCAAAGTCGTTAAGAGGATGACCATGTTAGGAATGAAGGTATCAGTCATCCAGGCTGAGAAGCAGCACAAAGGCACAGATCTCCTTGACCAAGATTGTATTGTTAGAAGGATTATTTAAAGGCTAAGGACTCTGGTCAGAACACAGGTCCAACTGTCTTCATTTACTGCTAAAACACAATTACAATAACACAAAATTTGCAATAATACAAGAAAATCTTCTAAATCTTTAGCATTTTTTCTGAACCCTCGTCAGTTTTCCAATAATCTCACTTTTTTTTCTGGAACATCAAGATGTCAAGCTTTCTGGGACGCTGCAGTCAAAGTGATGCAACAGACTGCATTCCTGAGGAAGTTAGCATGCACAGCAAAACTAAATGCAACAGGCTTTCAACACAGCTATGTTGTTGTTGCCAGTCTTCTGTGGTTTATCTGCCGCCACTCCGTTCCAGTTCTCAAATCCTCCCGTCTCTCCGATATTTTTAATCCTGTCCATTCTGGGCCCTCACGATATAATCTTCAGCTCTGATACTTTCAGTTTCATCTCCTGCCCTTTTGTCAATGTCCTACTCTCCGAAGCATCCGTCTGAGTAAGTCTACCTGCAATCTTCCAAAGTGTCACTTTCAATCTTGGAGCAATCCTTCTGTCACAGATCGCCACTGACACGACTGACCCATCTCCTCCACCCTACCTCCACTCACTTCTTCACCTTTCTTGTTCCCAGTCTGTTACTTTGTATGGCCAACTTCACGTTCTTAAGCTCACCCACCTTAAGTATCCTTCCCTTTTCACTCGCACGTGTTTTCCTCTGATTGGCTCTGAACCTCTTAAATATCCCCACATCCTCATGCTTGTGTTGCCATAAATCCTACACATTTTTCTCACTCCCTACCACCTAAATTCCCCCTTTTGCATATGAGTAAACAGTAGATATGAAATTACTTCACAAAATCAAGGCAAGTCTAATTTATGTAACTTAGCAAGTTACAGATGAAAACAAATCTTTAAGTTAGGGAGACTCAGTCTTAAATGAAACGAATTAGAGAGAAACAATACATAATACCATACCAAGAGCAACATCTAAATAATCCTAAAAAAAATGTACATTGTTTTTATGTGTGACTTTTACATCTCTTCTAAAAGTCACAGTCCTAGACTATAACATGGTAGTGCAAATGTGAGGGTTTGGTACATCAGGACAGTTGCTATGACTGATCATTGAAGAAACTAAAGGTTTAATGGAGGACCAATTAATTGAGTTAAGTTAAAATATGACCTGAAAACATTTTTCAAGCTTAAAACTCTCCAAATAGGCTGAAATACAACAATTCTGCAAAAAAACACTGGCCCAAAATTCCTAAACATTGAGATTTAGAAATCCTTGACAGCCGCTCGATGGAAGTCGCACCAAACATTGCGGGAGCAGAAACTAGGTGTACTTGTTCACCTTCAACCAGGTCTGTGTGAATGCAACAAAAAGTAACTGTTCAACCTTCATAAATTGTGACATAACTTTTGTGATGATATGTCGACTTACAGCTCGTTGAATGACACCTTTGTCATGGCCAATTAGGGGGTCGTATCGCTTCAACCGGCACTAAGCATCTTCCCCCGTTTCGTATTTTCAATATCATCATTTGACATTGTTTCAACACAATTAGATCCATCACCTCATCACTATTCATCCTTCACACAGCCACTTAAAACCGAAATGTACTTCAATCCAACTGCAGGGGGCCGGGGGATCAGGATTTTACCACGCTATGCGCCGGTCCTCATGGGAAATTCAGTCTTCCCTCAGGCAAAACCCTACTGCTTTTGTCAACACTGGCCATCAAAATTGACCAAGTCTGAAACTTGCTTAGTGTTGCTTTAACAGCCTTTTTTTTTTCTGGTAAAACAAAAATCAAAATCAAAATACTGTTTTGGCCTGATTTGTTTCATGATCTGAACAAACCTCTATAGGGATGCAAATACCTTTTTAAAGCAATTTATCTTATTATTGATCCTGTGATCCAAAACCTGAGAACCCAAGATTTAAAAAGAAATGCTTAATGTTGTATAATCTTGCCAAAGTTTAAAGTAATAATTAAAATCAGGAATTTTTTTAGATACGATTTTTAACTACAACAACTTGGAGCCTAAACTGGAGGCCCTGTAATCGTGAGCTATATCTGACAACAGGATCTTCTCCAGCTCTACTAAACGTGCCGAAGATTTAAAAGAGTCCTTTCGGTTGTGATAAAGACGCTGTTGCATGTTCTGATTACAACATCTTGTCCCCTGATGTTCTTTTAAAGTGAGCTTCTGTGTGCGACATGAGGACATTAGCTTCTCAAGCACAGCTCCATCAGCTGTAATCTGTAGCAACAACCACTGTTGTACACAACGACAGCTGTAATCTCTCTTTGTTACTCCATTTCCCGCTAACGTGATTACTGAATCTGTGCCGTCTTTTCATTTATCTGCCCCGCTGCTTCTCTGTGGCTCTGTGTGTGAGGTTGGTAATCAGTCAGCTTAGCCCGTTATCTCAGTAAACACCACCAACCCGGAAGACCCGGCCAGCCAATCTTAGCCAGACATAACCGACCAGGCAGCCAATAGTGGTGGGGAACGGTCGTTCCCCCGTGACTTGGTGAACCTGCAGCACGTCGGTGAGCGTCGCTATGGAAACCCTGCTGCACAGAGCTGCTGCGTGGAAATGCAACAGAGCGAGGGAGGAAGCAGTGAGGTGGGAGGATGAAATGGGGAGAGGAGCGAGATGGGTAGAGGCTAGGATGCTTTGGGAGTTTCCTGGAAATGTTTCATCAGGTGGCTTAGAGGGCGAAACCGCCAGTGGGCTCAGCAGGTTCAGGAAATCTGGACTCAGGAGAGCCTTTCATTCAAGAGCTGACTGACTGGCAGCTTCATCATAAAGTAGTACTGGACATATGCCTGTTTTACACTTTTTATTGCTTTTACAAATCAATCACATTAGTTTTCATTGACAATCTTGACATTAAAGACTTTTTGATGGTACATTTAATGTATAAAAAAAAAAGCCACGTTTTATTAATCATAATTGATTTGTCAAAGGAATAAAAATGTAAAACATCAAAGAAAGTAAATTATTTTTATGTCATTGAAGTTTGGATTATTGACATCAAATTTACATAAGATTCATATTTTCTAAAAACTTCCTGCACCAATCATCATTTACATTTAAATTTAAAAGCCGCATTTTTTATTTACTCAGCTTGTATTTGATACTAGACAAAACAAAAATAACTAAATAATTCTGTAGCAGAGTTAATATGTATTTAAAGTACCAGAACTTCACTGGACTGACTTCCACTTTTATATCTTGTAGAAGCTCTAGGAGTGTACTTTTATTTCCATATTGGATTATTTTGAAGAATATGTCACAGAACCAGACTAGATCTATGTAATTGCTGGCAATCTGAATCAAGCTCCTGCTTCAGCCGTACTGAACCGATGGCAGCCGGTACAGTGAGATGTTTCAAACCAATCGAGGAAACTTTCATGGATTTACTTTGTTGGTTAAATCATGAGCATGTTTTATTTTAGTGGAGGTGAGAACTGTGTGTCTGCAGATTTCCTGGTGAAGCACAGAAGTTTAAAACAAGCAAGCTGGATTACTTGCTCTGCTTTAACATATTAGTTCCCAAATCTTGCAGATCTCTATAAATGAGTTATGTTACAATAAGGACAGCGTGTTCCACAGGAGCTACATAAACAGTGATAACTAGGCCGATCTCTGCTGCATTTACCTTATGTGGGTTCAGATACTTCAGAGAGCCAAAGTGACTCTCCAACAGGTCATCAGGACCATATTTGTTGATGTGGGTCTTTCTGCAATGATCTCACTCGTCTCCTGATTAGAGAGTATCTAGCATAATAATCACGACAATCATCCTCCCATCCAGCAAGCCATACATCCCTCCATTATCAGCTCATTATGTAGCGGCTCCTTTTATCCATTATTCCGTGCAGCTGTTGGTGTTTATTCTACTGACCACCCGCGGTTTTTGTCCTAAATCAAACCCTGAAGCAGGTCTGCTGGGTTGGTTTTATCGGCCTGATCAGGACTAAACTCCTGAGTACTCGTGCTGTCAGGCGGCTTTCCAGTCGTGGAGTTACATAATCAGGCTTCAGCTGCATGTGAGGAACTGTCGGCTCGCCGTGCTTCAAATTTCTGCATGCACTGTTTTGGTGCCGATACGCATGTGGTTTTCTGTCTTAAATCGTTTTGTGGATCTCATCAGCAGTGACAGAAATTAACTCAACTGGGAAGAGAATTAAATTGGAGCTCATTTCAATTTCATGGTGAATATTACACTGATCAAGGATTTCATTTCAGCTTTCTAAAAGAAATAAGATAAAAATTACGTAATTAAATAAAAATGTATCTGAGATGTTTCAATGTTCCAACCAAAAACATAATTCTTCTGTTGAATAATAACAATCACAACTGCTAATAATGTTTCCTTAAAGTGAATTGAGTTTGTAAAATATCAAACAAAACTCTTGTGTTTTTTTATTAATCTAAAACATAGAAAACCTGAAAGAGATACTTGTGTTTTTAAGCAATCTAAATCTATCTGAATACATAATTCTGTGTTTGAATAACTAAATTAGGAAGCTATGAGCATTCTTGAAGGGTCGACTGTGGCCCCTAACCAACGTGAATACTTGGGGTCCACTTGTAAAATACCAATCTTCAACAAAACAACTTCAAGACACTTCAGAATACAAACAGATCCAAATCATATCAGTTTAATAGGAGTTTAATTCCAATAAAACAAGCTAATTAGTTCTGGAAAAGCCCAGCAAAGGTAGCTCAGCATCCCCCAGCAGCTGAGCCAGAGGAGCATAAAGTGGCTATTAGTCCTTAATAAAGCTTCCTGCATGTCTTCTCCTTTCATTCTCCACCTCCTTTCTTTAGAGGAGCAACGACGAGTATTACCCGATAATATGAAGACTAGCTCCATGAGGACTTAATTAGTGGGGGGTTGGGATTTTCAGGGTTCTGGGGCAGTATGGTCCATGCTTAGCAATTTAATTTCCCTTTGGGATTAATAAAGTATTTTTGATTTGATTGATTTTGACTAGCTAGATTATAGGAAGTTGTAGTAATTTCATTTATACAAACGTGTAATCTGTGCAGGAGAAAAAAAATCCCATAAGGGATTTAAAAATTGTGTTTGAAAATGCTGGAAGCCGGTTGGAAGACTGAGCAAAGGTAGAAATGTTAAAACGTCAGAAATTATACAAAGCAACAGGTAGCAGTGCTAGCTGTGTTAGCCACTGTTTAAAGCGGTTGAAAACATGTTCAAATATGGCTTTGGGTCACTAAACTCTAAAAAAACGACGGTTAATGGCAGAAAAGCCTCTTCCAGAGGGATTTTGTCGGAGGATATATAAAACTGTGTGACCATTTTTTTTTACACCACAAGGTTGTGGAGCCTATTATTGCCAAAACTGAACCAAATGTGTAGGGGTCCATGTTCTAGATTCTGGTATTGGCAGATACGGAAATCAACCAGATAAGACGCAACAGTGAAAGCGTTACAACTCTTGAGTGAAATAAACCAACTGAATCAGCTTCAATTAAAGAAAGCACCTGATTGCATTTAAGCACTGGAATCGTTACAACCTTCCCAGTGTGATGTTTCAAGTATAGCGCTAATCAGCGTGATCAAGAGGATTTAAGCCAAGCATGCTAATTGAAATATCTAAAAATTAACCGAACAGCAACTCAAAGCAATATTTTAAATTAGATTCATAAGGTAAACTACTTTAAATGTGACATAAAACGATTAAACATCATAGTTTCGTCAAATGCTGAAGGATGCCAAACCTAAAAGGCTGAAAATAAGTCTAGATTTTTATCACAAAGTTAGCTGTAATCATAACAGCAGATAGCACAGTGTTTTGAATCCTGTCTACTTAGAACAAGACGTAAACACCAGCCAATTAAGTCGTTTCTGTGTATAATTTCATGTAGTTTTGTGTTCTTGTGACTAATGGGAGATAAATTATCCACATGGGTCAAGCAACAAAACCGTACCTACTGTATTAGCATATCTACTAGGTTTGTAACCCAACTTATTACTTTCTTTGTCTATCGATCATGTTGTCATTATATGGATGCACGCAGGTCTTGCATATAACCTATGAAGGATAGTTACACAGAGTCGTAGTGGGCCCTTGTGGGTGGGTGTCGATGATGACTGTCGAGTGGTCAGTAAAGCTGACTGGGACATATGGATTAATCTAGCTTTTCATAATCCTCATTGAATAAACTTATCATTGTGACAAATGTAAAGGTATTTAAAGCAAGCAAATACGTATCATGCATTAAAATATTGAATATTCTGTTTTCTTGAAGTGTAATCGGTTGCTTTTGGTATAAATGGATTGTTGTCCACCTTTCTACCTCAGAATTTGGGCCCGGCCTCGACTGACAACCCCCTGAATGCAACAAACGTTTTCCTGCCTGTTGTCTGATGGTTTTGGGTTTAGAAGAAAGACGTACAAAATGAATGTGGATGTTAATATTAAACTGCAAAAGCTGAGTTACTGTGATGAGGTGCAGAAGAAGAGAGGCTGACCCCAGGTAACCTGTGGAGAGATTCCTCCCACTGTGCACCTGCAGCCGGCCTGTCACTCACTCCTGAGTCAGATGGAGTTTTTACTGAAGTCACTCGTCAGATCCTTCACACCGCTCATTTCACAGGTTCTCACATGCCGAGTTTCAAAACACCCACAACGCATCTGGCCACGAGCCTTACCCCCGTCCGAGTATGTCTCCGTTCCATAGCCGTCTTGGAGCCCGTTGTTCCACGTCCCCTCGTACTTCCCGCTCGTCCCTGTGCTCTCCCGCACTCCGTAGCGCCCTTTAAAGCCGTGCGTCCACTCGCCCTTGTACACCCAGCGGCCTTTGTTCTCGATGCCCAGGCCGTGTCTCTTCCCCTGAGCCCAGGTGCCCTGGTAGGTATTCCCACTTGGCCAAGTGTAGACACCCAACAGCTCGAAGCCATGGGCCCAGGAGCCACAGTACTCGCCCTGGCCCTTGGGTCCCGTGCAGATCCCGTAGCCGTGCGCCTTGCCCTCCTCCCACCCTCCGCAGTATGACCCCCCATCGTCAAAGTTGAACCTGCCGCCAGTGGACATGCATGAAACAGCTCCTGGCAGCTCACCTGAAGCGTCGACAAAAAGAAAAAGAAAAGAAAAAGAAAAAAGAGGGAGGACAAAGAAGGACAGGTTGTAGGCCGGGGAGGGTTGTAGGTTAGAAGGCCGGAGTGGGAGGGAGATGTCTCCCACACTGATGGAGACGCGCCACCTCTTTTTTTGTTGATCTCGTAGCAGAAGGAGAGGAAAAGAGGTGGATGATGAAGTAAAGGCCCCTCTCTACTGTGTGAGGGCTCTTCCACCAAGCTGGGGCAGAAATCTGGACACGGATCACACCATTCTCCCGGCGGGCTCCGAGCAGCTTCGACTAGAACCTCTCAGGTCGTCTGGAGCTGATGCAGGTGGGAGTGGAGGAGAGTTGGCCCGAAGCTGCCATTATCCTCCCTCAGCTGGAGCTTCAACCATCAGGCTGCTCCGCCAGCCTACACAGTCTACGACGCAAACTCTTCCTCCTACTCTCTGCTGCCTGGGCCCACTTGTTCTGCCACCTCCTACCTGATGATGCCTCGACCTCTCTGGGGTGTAGAGCCAAGAGTTTTCTCCAGTGGCAGCCGTGCAGATCCTCCAAATCTGAGGCATAAACTGGATGAGGTCCCAAAAAAAAACACAAAAAAAAAACAAGCTTCTGAGGAAAGGAAATTGAGAGATTCTTACAATCCAACCAAAAAAGAAAAGGTGGAAAAATTTAAAGTCAGTGAGTCATTTCATCTTTTCCTTTTAAGCCCTCTCTATCAAGTGTTACCAAACATTTATTGAACAGATGCATACAGAGAGGGAGAGGGATAGAGTGAAGAGGGGAAGAAAGCGTAGATATTCAGCCTTGAAGGCTTTTTTCGTGTGTGTGTGTGTGGTGCTTGAGAACAGCAATGCAGTCTCCTACCTTCTGCCGCCACACACACACACAGAAAGCGCACACCCTCCAACAATGAAAATAAAGAAGTAAACTGATGAATGTCTCCACTTGTGTTTCCCCTCTCCCTCTCTCTGCCTCCCAGTCTGTCTGCAGATCTTTAATCCACTGCGTCCATAAGTGGTTTATCCTCTGCGTGGGCTGCCTGCAGGTTGCCTGGTTGTTGCCTGTTGGATGGAACAACATCCATCCATATGATTGCCTTTACTCTGCGCTCCTGTGTCCTCTCCTGCTCATCTCCATGTTTCCCTATGGAGCTCCGGCTGACGCACAGCCTGCCTGATGCCCTGCTCCTATAATCTCCTCAGACGGCTGGATCTCTCTCTCTCTCTGCTTATTCGTGGATGTCTCTCGCTCAGAAAATCTGCTCATTAGAGAGGACTGTTCCAATGCAGCTAACACATACCCCCTCCCTCTCCTTCTCTGCTCAGTAGCACAATCCAGTTTTTTAAAGAGACAGACTCTCCTTGTTCCTCCATCACCTGTGGATCATCATGGAAACAGCCTTCATTTCTATTTATCCATTTTGTTTCACATTTATTTGTTCTCCAATGGGATTATTTTGTATTCTCTTTGTTTAGGAGAAATTTTCCCTACAGCTTGCTACAGCTTCCTACTATAGACCTAAAGCACCACTTTACAGTTGACTGTCCTCAGATAAGCGCGTGATTTTCAACAGGACAGCTATCCCAAACGGCAAATGTGGAGACTGACCAAAAAATGAAACAATAGATGTGCAGCATTGGCCTAGTTAAAGCCCTACAACTAGTTCAGGTTAACTACAAATGTTTAGCACCAACAAGGAGGAATATTAAGCTGTCAATCTTTATTTGTTAGTAACAAACAATACAGATAGGTTTAATTGAGCCCGCAGTTTTAAATAGTTCCACAGTTGCTTGTTGATCTCTCATCAGTGATGATGATCCTCCCAACTCACCAAATCACCAGTTATATAACATACAACTACAGGGGATTTTTGAAGGCATAGCAATCCATTAAGGCAACAAGTGTTTGTTCATCCATGTCTAGAAGGCTTCTTATTCTGTAACGGGTCAAATCAGCCATAAGCAGCTTAAAAAAGAGCAGAACCGAATCCCTTTTAGCTGATCACCGAAATACGCCAGAAAACTTTCTCCTTTTTAATCTTCAGATCACAGCAGAATCTTCACGGCGGTGGAAAATATGATAAGTATGTTTCACTGCCGATGTTTTGGGCCCTTCTTGCCGCTTTATGTATTTATTTTTTTAGTATAACAAAAGAAGAAGAAATGAAGGAAGGGCTTTGGACTTTAGCAGAAATTGTTAGACCAAATATTTTTAGGCTGTCAGAAGTAAAATCAACCTTGACAGCTGTCTAAGACTCTACTGCATAACTGCAGCGTAACATTTGCGAAGGTTATGCTACATTTCTAAATCACCGGAAATTTGACCCATTTTGTTTCAGAGACTTTCTGTTCAGGCTGGTGCTCTTCCACGCAGATCATGTCAAGGATTAGAGCCGAATTTTGTCTTGCTAACTTCATTAACTCATAATCCCTTTGTTGGAGTCAGGAAATCACGCTAACCCGCTCTCACTTTCACATCCTCTCATTAAGGAGCTCTCATTCCTTCTCAACTCATTTCTCTTATTCCCGTTTAGATTCCTCCTTCTTCTCCTCTTTCTCAGTGCATTCAGAAAGCTCAGCTGTAATCCTCAAACTCAGTGATTTTATGACTGTAATCTGGTCTGGAATTAGTTTATATCCACTGAAAGCAGGAGAACAGAGACTACAACAGGACAGCAGCAAGAGGAAGGAGAAATGGAAAAAGGACAACATGGAAAAGGATGTTTGAAACGGCAGAACTCTGGAATTTCAGGGGAAAAGAAGAATAGGGCTGGATTAAAGAGGAGAAATCAATTTATTAAAGTATTTTGAGTGTTATTTTGAATATTTTTTCACTTATGTGTGATCATAGTGGTTAAAAAGACTTAAAGCAAAGCTACAGAAGTTTCAGTTTTGGTCAATTTTGGCGGCCAGTGGAAAAAAGTGTTAGTGTTTTGCCTGAAGGAAGACTGCATTTCCCATGATGACCAGCACATAGCGTGGTAAAACCCTGATCTCCCGGTCCCCCACAGTTGGATTGAAGTACATTTCATCCTTCACACAGTGTCTGTGTGAAGGATGAATAGCGATGAGGTGATGGATCTAATTGTGATGAAACAATGTCATATGATGAGGTTGAAGATAAGAAAGTGACGTACGACGTAAAGCAGTCAGTACATTTGTAGTTGCTTTGTGTGGCATTGGTTCCTGCCACCCTCTTTAAAGTTGCTTAGTGCCGGTTAAAGGGATACGGAGCCCCTCGGGGCATGACAGAGGCGTCATTCAACGAGCTGTAAGTCGACATATTATCACAAAAGTTATAAAAATATTTTATGAAGGTTGAAAAGTTACTTAATGTCGCTTTGAATATGCCAACCATCTTGTTCAAAACCAAACTGCTGGTAGACAAAAATTGCTTAATGAGAGTGTTTTCCTCTTTCCCAATCCATGACATCTCTGGGTTCAGGAGGAATTCACAGGTCCTGAATTCAGGTCTTCTTTTAGTGTGACGTTTTTCTTTTATTTCTTTTTTTAAACTCTAGATAGTGGATAAACCTGAGCAGATATTTCAGTTCCTTTAACTGACTTCTTTCACCTTCTTTCATGCTCCTTCACAAACAGACCAGGTTTTTTTCTGTTTAAAGTCATCTAGGATATAATATCCATGTCCTATGAATGTGGTAAAAGTGTCCTTTAAACAGAACGACTTGGATCAATTCTTTAACAGGTTTTTCATAGCGGTTTGCTGGAATTTTGCCCCATTTTCTCTTTTAAGTTATAATCAAAAATGTCCTGTTGGTCAGAGATCAACGCTTTATGATGGCCCCTCCAAAACCTTAACTTTGCTGTCCTGAAGCATGTTATATATTGTGCAGACAATGATTGACTGCTCAGCTAAAATGTTTTTAAATGCTTTAGAATAAAATAAAAATTTAAAAAACACCTGGAAGAAAACTGAAACATCTTAAATGGATCAAAGAATTGCCAGCTGGACTGATTATGACCGTCTGCAGCAACCTGTGAGAACCTGAGAAGGAACCTATGTGGAAGAGAATGAGGTAAACTAATCTGGATCCCCCCCAAAAAAGCTGGAGAATTTGATTAGCCTGTGTCAAACTAACCAGTATGCGACAAGGATCTCCCAATCCCTTCAATATGAATCCATAGTAAACCGGTGTCTGAGGCCAAACCAGCACAAAAGACAAACTGTGAGTTTTAGTCCAAACTCCTGCAAGATCTTTACAGACGCCTTGAAACCCGATCCAGAAGCAAAGGTTACGAAACTAAATATCAGTTCAGGCATTCTAACAAACACCAAGCCTTCAAGCGCTTTTATATTTTATTCAGTGAATGTGGAAGTTTGGGATTTTTTAAAAATACATTTCATCTTTCTTTTCCATGTTTTGATTCAGACGAGAATGTGTTGTATTCTCAATCTATGACGAATACTTTTTATAACAGAGTGACTGTTTTGATCACAGTCGGATCAGAGGCCAGGCCGAAGACGACCCCGCGGCTCCCTGTGTTTGCTCGCCATCTGGTCGTGTTTGAACAGTGCGTGATATTTCCAGGCGATCTATGAGAGCGCTCGTCTGAGCGGTCAATAGGTCCGGACACCGAGTGCTGCGGTCCACGTCCTATTCAAAAACCATAGCCTCCTAACATGCCACATCCTCCCTAACAACTTTATCTCCATTTAGAACCGTTCAGATGAAAGAAACGTGGAAATCTTTAATATCAGGAAAAGCAGGAAACCTCCCTCTCCTTCTATTTTTCAGGTTTCACATTCACGAGTGACGCATCTGTGACGGTTCCACTACTCGTGGTTCGACGTCAAGTAAAAAAAAAAAAACTTTTTATGTATGAAAGTCTTATTTTATCACAGACATAGTTTTAAATAAAGGTTCGCAGGAGAAGAGAGCTGAGAGAGGGGAAGGCAGCCTCGATCTCATCCATCTTCTCCTCTATTATTCATCACCTCCTCTCATCCCTCGCTCAATAAAATAGGTCACTGAGAAGAAGGCCGGCGATCATCCCTCATCCCCTCCTCATCCCTTCTTCATCCTCCAGGCTACCCTCCAAAAGTTATAGATTTCCTCCTCTCTTTTTTAAGAAGAAACATGAAAGTCAGAAGAAGGCTAGCGACAACAGAGGCACACCAGCCAAACATAATTAAACCTGAAGTGGGACCTTTGATAAAAGAAAACTACCACTGCAACCAGAGATTAACTGAAAAATCAGAATAAAAAAACAATGAACCTTGTTTTCCTCGGTGTCTAAAGTTAAATCAGAGGAAAATGGCCACTTAGAATAATAGCAATCATTTCTTTTTGATAAACATTACAATAATGACAGAAAGAAAATGTGTCAGATTTGTTCATTAATAACTATTTTCATTCATTTTGTACGTGCATTTTGAAGTATTACATTACAAATGCTTGAGGGAAATGGCAAAACGCAAAAATAACGTTAAACATTTTTGCAAAAAAAGATATGAGGTGGTTTTCTGAAAAAGACTCGTACCGAAGGGTAAATGGAAACACTTTTTCAGAATTAGTTACTACTTTCTGTTGGTTGCAGACATGTTTAAGGTCAAATTGTGATGAAACTAGGATGTGTCATTTTATTCAGAGAATGTAAACTTCTCGTTTCCGCTGCAGCTGCACATCAATCTGGGAAAGATTAAAATTTCCAGAGTGAGTCCATCATTTTACAATTAGGCAGATTGTTTAGTGTTTACAGTTGCAAGCATTGTCACTGTTTCTAAAATGGGGCGATCCAGCAAATTCAGCCAAGGGTGGAAAGTGGAATTAATTAGAGGAATTACAACACACTTCAGATGCCGACCTAAATTAATGAAAAAGGAAAAACACTCTTTTAATAGGAAGGAGATTTGAAGAATTTCTGGTGAGAAAAACAATCGAACCTCCAGGGTACTCCAGCAAAACATCTTGTAGAAAACTGATCATTAAAATAAATGTAGCCAATCATTGTTCAGTTAACTGATGTCCCTGCGCTTGTAATCCAGATTAATTTAGAACATCCACCCTGATATCTGAAAACCAAGGGATTTTCTCATGAAGCAGGCTAAATGTTAGCAGCAGAAGCTAAACCCTCTTCTCCTCTAAGCATGTTTTCCATTAAAACTCTGAGGAGTTCACTGAAAGGTGTTGAGCTGAAATACGTATCTCTCGGATTTCATGAGCAACAGATTGAGAAAACCCCAAATAAACAACCGGAACTGCAACAGTTACTACAATTGATATTAAATGCCAGGCTTTTATTTGATAGACCAACAAGTTTTCTTTCTGTCTTTCCTGGTTCTTTCTCTTCCTCACAGCTGAATTATACGAACTTCTAATTAAGTAGGTTTAAATCTAGAAAACCACTTGTGAAATACCTGAACTTTCAATTTTAAATGATATCCTTGATGTATTGTAGGTCAAAACAAGAGAAGGCCACTTGTTAATTTTGACTTTTTTCAGATTGTATTTGACTTCCGCATTATTGCCGTCTGAAAAGCCAGCAGATGTAGATCATTCGGTTTTTATTTACCTTGAATAATTTCATACGTCTCTGCGGTCATATCAGACTACACTCCAGTGAGTTTCGTGTTGTGTTCAATGTTCGTACAATTACATCAAAATATGAGGTTTATTATAAAGCTACCCGTCATTTTAATTTCAGTTTGTGTGAGAAGTTATAATTTTCATACAGGAAACCGTTACAGTGAACATCTCATGATCAGTGCTGGCTCTTATTTGATCTGGCTGCTTCCTGTAGATGTTTGAGGGTCAGAGTTTGGCAGCTAAAGCTTTTAATGTTATCAAAGTTTGAAGAGTTAAAGTGCTGTATGGTGGATGTTGGTGATATGTGTTTTAGACACTGAAGAGAAGTGAGACTATATATATGTGAGAACGATAAATCACTCAACAGAGCTCTGAAACTGTGACCTCTCAACTCTGAGATGATGGTTGACCTCTGTCTACAGAACAGCTGCAGGACTTTTAGTCTGCACTTTGAAATGTCATGTTTATCCTTCTCCCTTGTCCATTTTCTGTTTTTTGCCCCTGCCTCAGAAAATGTCGACTAGAAAACATTTCCCTGCATTGCCTTAGCGGCATTGAATATAGTGCACACCTGCGGGGGTTTTTGGCGCCATTGGTACCAGAACTTACGGCTTAGTTTTCATAAAACGGGTCTCACATACACGAACAAAATTAAACGTATTCCCAGTAATAGTTTATTGCAGTCTACATGAAGACTAACCTCGACTGTGTGATGAAAACAGGAAGTCAAAGTCACTCGATCTTCAATGACTTTGAAATATAAAAGTAATCTGTTGCACAAAACACACACACACTCTATTGGTCTTCATAGCAGACTTTTGCCATGGCGACGGCAACTTTTGCCACTTTTTTGTCCTTGGCGTCTGGACCCATGTTGGCACGTGAGAGTTTGACCCAGTACTGCTCGGTCCGGTTCTGGTAATCAGTCACGGTCTCTCCCTCCATCACCGCAGGGTGATCCTTCTCCTCCTCTTCTTCTTCTGCAAACACAGGCAGCCCCAGTTGGGCTATGAAGCATTCATACTTTTCCTTCCGTTTCACACGTTTGCACTACTTTGTGTCGTTCTAGCACAGATGTCCGTGATCCACGCAGCCAGTTTTGCTTTTGGTAATAAAACTTGTTTAGAGCTGCAAATTTCTAAAAAATCTATAATGGTGTCTTTTTATTTTTTTTTAAACCCCCAAAAAACAGAATTTCATTTAGTTTTTTGTGTTTTAAAATAAAGAAAAGCACAAGAAAACAGTTTCCAAGTTATTCCATGGAGAGAAAAAAAACTGCTAACAACAGCATTTGTTGTAATATGTATTTAAAAACCTGGTTGTTTTTGCCCAAAGAGCTGCGGGTTAAAGTCTCTGTCATTGTAAGGTTACTTGTGGAGTACCACAGGGTTCTGTACTTGGCCCAATTCTATTTACTATATACATGCTCCCTATTGGTAAAATCATCAATAGCATGATGTTAATTTCCACTGTTATCCTGATGATACACAACTGTATTTATCTATAAATCCCAATAAATCCAGTCAGTTTGGTAGATTACAGGCATGTCTAGATGACATAAAAATGTGGATGACATTAAACTTTCTGCTCTTGAACTCTGAAAAGACAGAAGTTGTTATCTTTGGACCAGAACCCCTAAAAATGAAATTGCTTAGTCAGCCACTTGACCTGGATAGAATCAGGTTGGCATCTGGTGACAATGTGAAGAACCTTGGTGTTATTTTTGATCAGGAAATGTCTTTCAAGTCTCATATAAAACAGGTCTTTAAGATTTCCTTCTTTCATCTTAGGAATATAGCAAAAATAAGAAATATTCTCTCTAGGATAGATGCTGAAAAGCTAGTCCATGCATTTGTTACTTCAAGGCTGGACTATTGTAACTCTTTATTAGCAGGAAGTTCACAAAATGCAATTAAAAGTCTACAGTTGGTTCAAAATGCTGCAGCAAGAGTTCTGATGAAGCTT
>JAVLVB010000646.1:2267798-2278202 GCA_032876305.1 Orestias chungarensis
GAGGAATAAAAGGTCGGAGATGAGGAGATTGGGATCGATGCTGATAACCTGACAGGGCAGGAAATGACTTTTCCCGAGTACGTGTCTGTCTGACTGACCAGGAACACAAACACACAATTTACACGCCGTAAACAGATTTTGCTGCTCGGATCGATGCTCAATTTGTTTGGGATTTAAAAGCTCTTCCAGTTTTAGATGGAACAGATTCAATCTGTGGTTTCTGGTGTCAAGATGACTGACTGAGAGCCTGAGGCTTGTTTGTACACATGGATGGATGGATGGATGGATGGATGGATGGATGGCTGGATGGATGGATGGATGGATGGATGGATGGATGGATGGATGGATGGATGGACGGATGGACGGATGGATGGATGGATGGATAGACGGACGGACGGACGGACGGACGGACGGATGGACGGACAGACGGACAGACGGATGTATGGATGGATGGACGGATGGATGTTTCAATAGAAAAACATGAGTTCTTCACCAGAACCTTCAAACGTTTTCTTTTAATTGTTGTGTATTCAATGTTTCCTTCTGCTTGCATGTCAGTTTCTGAAATTAAACATTTTTTTTATAAATTAACTTCAGGAACTATGATAAATCTGTCTCCTGAATTTCTAAAGCGGTAAAAGGGTAAAGGTCAAATGCTTCCCGTTTGTCTTCTTTTTGTTGCCTTTCCTCTGAGTTCCAGGTAAATTTAACACTTCCTTTGTTCCATTTGTGTTTATTTGACTTGAACAGACTTTGCACAGATGAGTAAACAGATAATAGGACAATAGATCCCCCCCCAACACCACCACCCTCTTTAGAATCAAAGAACAACCCTGAAAGAAACCAAAATAACCTAAACGGGTCTTGTCTGATCCGTTTTTTATCCCTTTAGAGAATCTGTATTTATTGTTTTTCGTTATTCCGTTTTCGTGTCTTTGTTCATTTTCACTCCCATTGGGCTGATTTTGAATCTGTTTCCTGTTCAAATGTTGTTGTTTTTCACATTTTAGACACTGTGGACTTTTTTCTTCCTTCTTCTTTCATGATGAAACATAAGAACATTTCTCAGACAGTGGGAATGAAGCAAATGTTTGTAACTCATGTCGAACTGATGTCCAAATATTCCATAATTTTTTTTCTATGCTCATCTCCTGAAGTTTTACTATAAATTTTCTTTATAAGATTTGCAACCTTCAGATATAAAGTGCAACAAGCAACGTTTGACGTAACGACCAGCAACAATGTCAAAAAATAAAGAAAAAACAATCATATTCAATTTATATCTGATAAATTAGTACAAATATAACAAAAATCTGACAAACAGGTACAGTCAAATTCTAATAGTGATTTTATTCAAAAAATCATGTATACATTTATTCGATTCAATGTTAATTTTAAAGCAACACTAAGTAGCTTTTCAACCTTCATGAAATATTTTCATAGTTGACTTACAGCTCGTTAAATGACGCCTCTTTCATGGCCCGAGGGGTCTGCATCGCGTTAGCCAGCACTAATAAACTTTGAGGAGGGTGGCAGGAGTTAAATTGAGTTCAGTCTCTGGCTACTCCGGCCACATCTGTTTCACTAAATAAAGACGGAGCTTGTGCGACCAAAATTTCACAACACTTCAAGCAAAACGAAGCAATTTTTTAACCTTCATAAAATTTGTTCATAACTTTTGTGATTATGTGTCAATTCACAGCTCGTTGAATGACGCCTCTGTCAGGGCCCGGGGGGGTCCGTATCGCTTTAACCAGCACTAAGAAACTTTGAGGAGGGTGGCAGGAACCATGACACAAAAAACAGCTACAAATGTGCTGACCGCTTTATGACAAACGTCACTTCTCCCGTTTCTTATTTTCAGCATCATCATATGACATAGTTTCACCGCAGTTAGATTCATCACTTCATTGCTACTCATCCTTCACACAGCCACTGGAAACACTGGCCGACAAAATCGATCAAAACTGAAATTTCTTTAGGGTTGCTTTAAGTCTTTTTTAATTTAAGTTTGAAGACTGACTTGAAATTAGGTTCCTCAAAAAAATTTAAATTTTACATAAGATAAAAATGATCTATTATAGAAATGTTGTCCTTTTAATTTTCATATCCCAGTACTGGTTAAAATCTGACTTCAGTTCTTGATCTGGGCCTTTTTTAGTACGTTTCTACATTATTGCAGCATGACGTGAAAAACATCAGACTGAAACTGCTTAGATGTCCATAAAGGTCCAATCGCCATTACCATAAACCTTCCCAGTAGAAAGGAGTCTGCTCTGAACTTTCCAGGGCGCCTGCACTGACTTTAGTGAGACAACGCAGCAGCAGATATGGCTCCGAAAATTAACACATCTAAAAACGTCTCACATAATCTCAGCAGTTTAGATTATCTAGATTTCTCATCTCTTCCTTTAGACTCCGGACCTTAAAAAGAAGAAACCGCAGAGCTACATAGAGAAACTAAGCATTATAGTCAAATAAGAGCAGAACTACTGCAACTTTACTCAAGTAGGATTATAAAAGTATTTCAGAAAAAGTCGACTCAAGTACTGAGTAACTGAATATATCTGGTTTAATATGTTTACAATTCTGTCATTGTAAAGGCAAAAATTGGAAGAGATAATGGTAACAAATGTTGTATAAAGAAGAAATCTTTTTCTTAATTGTTTTTACACATATATATATACTTAACAAAAATCCACAATAGATCATGCAAATGCAGGTTAGAACACGGTAAATAATCTAACATCCCGTTAAGTCACTCAAGCACCAGGTCCAAGTTTAACTCGTCACACGGTTTTATTCCGGTTGAATTTGATCAGAACAGCTCGAACAGGGTTCAGCCAACAACAACACAGACAGAGAGACAACCTTCCAATAAAAAACTCAGTTACAGCCGTCTGTGAACTGCCAGCTTCTTTAGCAAAGATCTTTTTTCAGCACGCTTACATGTTAACATGTTGACCTTAATGTAACTTTTTTTATCTTTGCAAAGTGTGATATTCTAAATTACTGATAATACCATGAGGATCAAATGATAACAAACATCAGTTTGAAACGTAATCATTGAATGTGTATCAGATCAATGAACTGTTTAATTTTGATTTGTTAAATTTGATTGCTGAAATATGGGAAGTTTTAGATACTCAATAGCTTTACATTGCATTTAATAGATTTCATTCTTACATTTGGAGTAGCTTACAATTCACAAATTAGTGTCACGTGTTAGTTGTTAGCATTAGTGAAAAACCATTTGTCTGTTTATTTCTGTATAAACAATGTGATCCTCTATAGAGGATTACGTTGTTTAAATAAGAACCATTCAACTTTGTTTGACGTAATTTGAAGATGATTATGTGACTCTTTTAAATAAGTATGAATACATACGGCTTTTTAGTTAATGGTTGAAGCTGCAACATACTGAATAAAATGAGTTAATAAACAAATTCATTACTATAATTGCTGTGGGTTCTTCAAACTGTAATTAAATACTTAAATAAGCGAAAATAAATCAATTAAATCAATTTGTACAATTGGTTTCCCCAAATCATTTTAATTAACCTGTCAGATTTTATAGTGTAACATTCCTATCTGGTCAATGGTGATAGACTGCTACAATGTGTATTTGATTGGCAAGCTGTGTTAATTATTACTCATACTTTGAGTTAAAGAACAGAGAAACTGCCCATTTTGTTCTCTGCTTCATTTGCCTGAGGCTCTGCAAACCTACAAAAAAAACAATAGAGAAAGTCGGAGTGTTTGATCCAACCTCTCCACCCACACGTACCGACCCTCAGTAGCGTCTGTGTGTGAAGGGAAGCAAAGCTCTCTGCTCACCCCCTGGTCGTGTTCCCTTCTGACAGCAGATATAGAGCGCTTGTTGTGTTGCAGTTACGTTTTATCTGGATTTCTCTCAAACGGCCTTCGTGAACAGCTGCCAGACGGAGTGTGGGAATAATGAGACCAGAATAAGTTGCAGAAAGAAAAAAGAAATGTCCCTGAATCCCAGTGTCACATTCATGGAAACCTTTAAAGAAAATGAAAAAAATAACATAAAATTGCACCTATAAAAAAGTATATATTTTTTAATTTTATAACAGATTAAAATTACTTTGGAGATGTTTACTGCATTCTCCGAGAAATCATCCATCCGATCCAGGAACAACAACCATTAAAATCTTCAGGGAATCAAAACCTGACACGAGAACCTTTAAGTTAAACTGAAATTTTACATTCATCTGAACAAATGTTTGCCTCAACATGACAAAGACTTGGTTAATTTAACAATATTATGTTTATAAGAGTCAGCTGTTCCAGTTCTAATGCACAGTGGTGGCAGCATCATCCCGTGGGAACGACCCATATCGCATTATGAAGAGGATGAAACGGCAGACAGATTTTTCATCACCTCGTCTTATCTTATCTTATCATTTTATTTAGCGTGACCATATTTTAATGTCCAACATGTTAACACGCTTTTTGCCACAGTGGTGCAAAAATAACTTCTGTAATAAAATAAAACAATTTGTAACAGTATTACCTTATTTAAATAATATACACTGTAAATATCAGGCTAATGACGAATGCATAAAATACTCCTGATTATTTGTTCCTTCTTATAGTCTTTAGAGTTTGTTTTTTTAAGGTAAAACCTGTTGAAACTCTGAAGTCATGTTTTCTTTCTGCTGTTCAGTTCAGTTTGATTCTTAAGCTTTAGCACAAGACTGATTAACTGACCTTGGTTCAGCTGACTAGACGGTGGAAACTTAAAAGAAGGTGGATTATCCGGCAGAGGAATGATCCCAAACACAAATCCAAACTGGATGTGAACAGGATTCGTTCAGTTCCTGTGATGACCCCCGACCTCAGCTGTATGAAAAATGTGGGGACTACGCTTAATAGTGCGTCCGTGCCATGACACCAAGGACTTAGATAATGAGCGGCTCTACCGTGAAATGAATTCAAGTTCAAAATTCATGCGTACGATCAGTGGTGCCTGTTGAAAAGAACCCATTTGGTTCTCCTCTGCAAAGCTCGAAACTTTAGAGCGAATGTTTCGTCCTTGAAGGCTGAGAAAGGACAACAAGTGGGAAGCAGGAATTTCTGACCACTTGAAAATGTGCAGTGGAAGCAGTGTAACAAAAAAACACTCTAGAGAAACAAACCTGGAGTCGTTACACAGAAAAGGCTTTAAAAAAAGGGATTTCTCCTGCATTAAAAAAGGGCAAAGAAGAGAATCAGAAGTGTTTTATTTGGACATAATAAACAGCAACTGGACCTTTATGCACTCTTATGTGTTTAGGGACCAGCAGACAGACGACAACGGCTCATAAATGCAAAGACTGTGCAGACAGAAGGTATACGGCCAAGTACAGTGTAGACAAAAAAGCTAATTCCTAGCATCCAACCCCTGAATGTAAAAGATAAACATAGAAAGAAACATCACGTTTAATCAGAAACAAAAACAAAACTTTCCTCAAGAATAAATCCAGCGTTTCTTCATAAACCAGAATTCAGCCTCTCAGTTTCTGCTGATAATGATCAGCATCAGGGCAAAGAGGGACGTCCTAATTATTAGGATGTTTAATTGAACATATGTAAAAAAATATACATCAGATTTGAGAACTTATTCAACTGATTTAAAGCAAATGTCAGATTTCTGTGTTGTGTCAAGAACCCATTTAAAACAGGAGACAAACCTGGATCTGGTTTTAATCTCTTAAAACAATAAGAAGATAAAAATGAAACTGTGATTTATAGAGTGTTTTCAAAAGCACCACATTAATGCAAGGCATATAACATTTTCGCTGTTTGTCTTGTTACGAGAGGTTTTATTGGGATTTTATGTGACACAAAAACAAGTCTGTCGAATCAACTGTTAGATGCGTCGCTGATTTAACACCTGAGTCCAACAACGTTCAGTCCGTTTGCTCAACAGAGCCGAATGAAGATTTTTCCCAGGCCTTTACGTCACATCATTGAACGTCTTGTGCTTGCTTTTATACTGTGAACTAAATTTTACTCACTTACAAATTGAATTTTAGATGTTCTGCAAGCAAGAAAAGGCCCAAAATTTTAGGCTCCACATGTGAAAAGCTCCTGGAAACGAAACCATTTCAGCAGTAAATGGAAGGGAGGCAGGATACAGATGCACTCCACACTGATCAGATTTTTTTAAGTTTAGAAAGTTGTTTCATTCCTCCTCAGAATTATGTTACACTTTGTGTTTGTTGCGCGTGTAAAACACGATGAAGTTTGCAGTTGAGACTCAAAGCTAAAAGCCAACCAAAGTGAAACGTGAATGTTCCTAATTACGCCCAGAGCAGGTGTGGCGTCTTCCTTGGGGTTTTCTGCACTGAACAGACCAGACCAGGTAGCTGCTGTGGCTTCATTAATCTGAACACTGATGTCTGATGTCTACCAGCACAAGTTTGGATCGAGTGTTTACATTCCTCAGAGCTCAGCTTTCCATCAGCGCTCCTGGCAGCACATCCGGGATTCTGCAGGATAACTAAACCTTCAGCCATCAAAAGCACTTTAGGTGCAAATAACATTCAAAAGTTACATTTGGAATTTTAAAAATAGGTCAAATTTCTTTTGCAAGCTTATTTGGACTTTTAAAAACAGCATTTTGTATAATTATAAATAGCTTTGGAATATATAATTACCAGAAATGCTGCTGGATAATAAAATTAATTCAACTTTAACGAGGAAAGCATACTTGGAAAGTAAACAAAAGAACACAAGATTGGAATAAAAAAAATCAATTTATTGAAAAGCGCTTTTCAGAAAATATCCTGTAAACAAATTAGACTAGTAACAGTAAAAGTAATCTAAAAACAAAAACTTACTCAGGTTAGTCGCCAGTGTTTTTTTTTTCTTCCAATGGCTGGAGTGTTAGAAAGGTTTTTCTACCACTAACATTTTTTCATTAATGCCTCCTGCTTCATCTACAGTGACACTTTGTGCCCGTTTGGTCAGGAGGCGCTCAAGAGTTAAGAATATTACAGCTATTAAGGTGACGCTCACTATGTGAGGAAAAAATTAAAATGAAACAAAACACGAGGATGAAAAAGAATAATAATAATAAAACACAAACTAGCAGTCGACTCTCAGAACTGAAGTTGCTGTCCATCCGTTACAAGTAATAAAACTCCTCCCTGACGTCTCGCCCACCGACCGATGCTTTGAAGGCCTTCGCACACCAACGCTGCATTTCTAATATGCAATCTAAACTTGTAACAGTTCAGGCAGATAAAAGTAAATAAGCTGGAAAACAATTAAAAAGGAAAATAACAAAATACTTCAGGGTTTGTGTAAATTTACACAAACAAACCAACCCTTCACTCTTCGCTTAATGTCCTTTGTTGTAAAGTGCATCGTGCTGGGAAACACAGTGGATTCAGATCTGGATGTTGGAATGTAAAATAAGCACAGAGTCGGGGTTTCGTCTGTTTCAATCTGAACGTCCGGGCAACAAATCTCCCGTCGTCAGAAAGCTCGTTTATTTACCCCCGAAAAACTGAGGGATAACCCATCTGTGGGCTGAGTACGTGGCTCAGTGGGTAAAATTCAATCATCTACTCAGTAGCAGCGATGGGTCGACCGTGTCCACAGCAGAATAAGCTGGTGGGTATTTTTTAGATAGGATGTTAGACACACTGCTGCTCAACCAATAAACATCATAAATGTGGGATCCTTTATTTAAAGTAGTTCTCCAGGCTTCCTGAAGGTCTTTCAATGTTTTTTGCTCTTGTTTGCGTTAAACTGTGTTATCTTTGGCATTTTTCAAAGATTCAACAACAAAAAAACGAAACAAAAAATGGGGGGAACAAATAAGAGAAAGCGCCAGGTTTGGAGATTCAGACAAATCAGTGCGAACTCCTTCGTTTTCCAAATATTGGTGAGTGAAAGAAAAAAGCACATCCAATACTGGCTCCATAACTGGACTAATAAATGAGCACATAAGCAAAAGCATCAAGAAACACGTTGAAAGACTTGGAAAGCCTGGAGAGATTTTCTGCTCCAAACCTGACGACAAGGAAAGCCTCACATATTTTTGTACAGTATGAAAAGATTTTCATGGTTGACAGGAAACGCAGGGGCGGCGTGCAAAGACCTTCACTTTAACGGAAACACGACGAAAACGGAAAGAAGCTCACAGAGAAGTTGGTCAGTTTCATGAAAAGTTACAAAAGAGAGTATCTGACATCGCCCCACAGCGACACACACACACACACACACTCACACACACAGATCTGGCTCCCCGATCCAGTAACAGGGATGTTGTAGTTTTCCAGTCGGCCTCAGTGGGCTAAACGTATCGATTGTTGGAGTGAACATGTGACCACTGACCCCAAACCATGACCCCGCGCCGACCTATTCGTTCGGAAACCAGGTTGGTTCGGAGAAACGTGCGCTTTGAACGGAAAACATCCGAGTGGTTCGGATGCAAAAAAATAAAAACGAATGAACCCCGAAACACTAACAAGCCAACAGCTGCGAGCTAACATGGGCGAGCCTCAAATGCACCGCAGAGAGGTCACTGAGAGGTCAAGGGCACCGCCGTTGGTGAGCGGCGCTCAACACCAAACACGGGTGATGGACAAAATCCTCCATCCGAGTTCTGTTTCGTTCCAGCGTCTGACGAGTAAAAGCTAAAAGACATTTGAATAATCATAATAAAACAACTTCATAGATGCACTAAAAACACTCGAAACAACATCTAAAACACCTCGAAAACAAAAAAACAAGACAACGTTGAACACTTTGTCCTGATCAGCAGTCTGCACTAAACGTGTGTGGGTGTGTGTGTGTGTGTGTGTGTGTGTGTGTGTGTGTGTGTGTGTGTGTGTGTGTGTGTGTGCGTTAGTGTGAGACAGAGCGGGGTTAGACAGACGTCAGCTGAGGTCAAACTCCCTCTGTTCTGATTTCAGAGCCCGAAGGTCGCCGTCGCCACGTTCTGTAGGAGCCGCAAACAGGCCGATGGGCTTCTATCACTGCTGAGGAACGACCTCCATGACCTTCTGACACCAGACGGTGGTCGTGACTGCAAACACACACGCACGAAACACAGAGTTTGGCTTCTTTCACTTCAGAAATGTGGCCATGTTTTTTTCTATAAAAGCTACATTATTCCACGTACATTTCGTCTTTATGTAACTTATTTATCGAATGTTTTTTGTGGTTTATGTTTGTTAGACTTTTAAATGATCCATTAACCATCTGTCATCTGGTCCAGACAGGAAGCGCTCCGTTATGTATTAGACCCACTCACAAATGCCGTGCATCAGCCACTTGGGTTTGTTCTGCCACCAAACGCCGATGAAGTAGACGGGAAGTCCTGTGGCGATGATGCCGAAGCCGATGGCGCATTCCTTTGGCGTCTTCCAGAATGACACGATGATGAGGAAGAGGCAGGCGAGCACGAAACTCACTGGCAGCAGGATGTTCACCTGCGGGAGAAACAACACAATAAATTTTTTTTTTAAAACTGGGAACCTTGTTTGTTTAATAGTTGTGTAATAAAAACCTTTCACATTTGGCTGCTCCTGAGATTAAAGGGTATTTTACCTAACACGACTTATTAAATAGTTCTTGGTTGGGATTTTCCTGTTCATTTCAGTCCAGAGAGGAAGAATAAATGTCTGGTTAATTTGTGAGATGGTAAAAAGTCAAAGGTCAAATGCTTCCTGTTGGATGGATGAACGTGCAGAACACTTGTTCCAGATTTCCCAGGAAGAGAGAGTGAATAATAATCTCCCGAATTGAGCCGCTTGATTGTTAAAGCGGTCGGTCGGAACGCCTTCCCAGGGAAATCAAAAAATAAAGAAACGAGTTTCTTTTAAAACGAGGAATAAGTCCTTAAAGTATGTGGCTCTGAATAAGACTACAAACATGGAGTCATATCTGTAGGTCTGGTTCGGGTTCAGGAGGTCGAAAACTTACTCCGGTGGTTGTGGAACAGAACAGAACAGCCAGTTCCCTCGTATGGGAATAAAAGTCCATATAAGCTGAAGGCCCTCCCGTTAATCAGATCCGTGTCTCCTCACCAGTCAGACTAATCTCCCACCAGTCCAAACTGGAAACCAGCTGAGCAGCAGGAATGTGACAGTGAGAGAAACGAAGGCGACAAAGGGAGAAGAAGAGGGAGAGGATGCACCGGGCCCATCCATCTGCCTCTTTATTACTCTGACACGGCGTCATGACAACCAGCATCGAGACGGTCCAGCCAGTGTTCACTGGGAGAAACAACAGGATGGATGGATGGATGGATGGATGGATGGATGGATGGATGGATGGATGGATGGATGGATGGATGGATGGATGGATGGATGGATGGATGGATGGATGGATGGATGGATGGATGGATGGATGGATGGATGGATGGATGGATGGATGGAT
>JAVLVB010000646.1:2278302-2336780 GCA_032876305.1 Orestias chungarensis
TTAGCGGGGAATGGGAGCGAGAGCCGGGTTTCTCCACCGTCGCTCACGATAATCCCAAATAGGAAGCGTTTCTTCTTCAGGGCTAATCGCAGCCCGAAGCGTGCGCCGCATCTGGGTCGCTCCGCCTCGACTCACCTTGATCGGCCGCTCCAGCTCGGGCTTCTTGTAGCGGAGCCACATCATGCCGATGATCGCCATGGCGATGCAGAGCCAGTTGAAGAAGCTGAAGAAGTTGATGACGGAGAAGATGTCGTTGGAGAAGGCGTAGAGCAGCGTCATGAAACACTGGAGGAAAACATGAAGTCATCATCATCCCCAGCTGACAGTGGAGGTTATAAAGTTATGAACCGGGGAAGCACCCACGGTGCTCATTTATCTGCTTCATCGCGAGCGAAGAACAAACAGAAACCAGCTGCTGATTTAAAAACACGTGTTTGGTCTCATTTCTGTAGGTGGTAAAAACTAAAAGTACACACTGTGAATATCAGTGAGGGGAGCGGCGTCAGCAGCGAGGGATGGATCATGGACAGCAGGCTGGGCAGGTGACCCTCCCGGGAGCCCACGTAGAACAACCTGAGAGTGGGGGGGGGGGAAGATGGGTGAACCGAAAGCACGCAGAAGGCGCTCTGGATCTGGATCATAAAAATCATGCGTTACCTGGACGATGTGAAAAGAGAGCCGTTAACCGATCCGAAGCACGAGAGACCCACAAACACGGGGATGATCCATGACATGGGGCCCAGGTGGTGGTTTCCAAAGTCCTGCAGGACACACACACACACACACACACACACACACACACACACACACACACACACACACACACACACACACACACACACACACACACACAACACACACACACACACACACACACACACACACACACACACACACACACACACACACACACACACACACACACACACACACACACACTCTTAAAACTACAACTCACAAATAATCTGTAAGCAGGTGGTTGAGAAAGTGAGACTTGTTCACCCTTAACCTGAACTAAGGGACTACAGGTAATGGGAAAATTGGTAAATTCCTTTTTATTTCAAAAGCAAAATGAGAAAAAGAGACGCTGTGACAAGACTACATAGGTTACAGTATGTATGAAACAGGGAGTAGTCAAATAGGTTTCTACATCAGAACATGGTCGGTAAAGAAAGTTTCTGTCGCCTTTTTAGCAAAGCCACAAAAACACATTTTACAATGTGATACTTTCAAATGTGCACGACGAAAAATTGTTTCTGATACAGCAAACTTAGAATAGCATTTCCTGTTTTTAGCGGCCGTGCTAAACCTCAACATCTGAGGAAATTCGGCTTCAGGTATCCTGGTTGCTCTAAAGCCTCAGATGGAAATTTTTTATTTCAATCAAATATGCAGCTATTATATAGAGACTGAGGTTTTTAGAGGTGTTAAATGTGGCAGAGCTATTGGCTAACAGACGGCTTTTTTCTATACGGTTCCTGGTTGTTCTAACAATTACAATCTATAATAGATTAATATGACCTTTGCAGGTTAATATTTAACTTCTAGCAATAAAAAAACATTTGCAATACAGGTTAGAACTCACCACGGCGACAGCCTCAGAGTTGAGCATCATTTCAGGGGAGAGCGTGGTGAAATAGGCCAGGTTGGTGAGGACGTACACAGCCGTGACGATGGGCAGCGAGATGATGATGGCGCGCGGAAGGTTTCTGAACGACGACAAACAGCGCGGGGTTACAACAGCCTCGCTCGGCCGCCGCAGCCTCCCTCAAAACCAACAACTTACTTGTAAGGCTCGATCATTTCCTCGGTAACAAAGTTCAGGTAGTTCCTGCAAACAAAGGAGAGGCCAGTCAGAGAAACAACGGTGTTGTAGATCACAGCTTAGAAAGGTATCCACGCAGATTTATCTTCATCTCCCTGTTAGGACCGGAGTTTACCCGATCATAGGTTTATAGAAGAAAAGAGGAAGCTGCTGAGCAACGGGCTTCATCGGGAAGGCAAACAACTTCCCTTTAACTATAACTTTAACTAACTACCACTGTCTGCACACATCCAGTTTTCTCCAAGGGATCATTAGCAGATAAAACTAAAGCTACCAACATAAAGGATGAGTCGATAAGTCCGCTGGTAAATGGATAGATCAGTAAAAAACACACCTTTTGTTAAAAAAAACAAAAAACAACAACGTTAAAGCAGGTAACGATTCCACTGCTGCCTTGCACACGCAAAGTTCTGGGTTCGAATCCTAACACAAGGCTTATACAGTCCCCCCAGAAAAACGGGGGCAAAAAATCCTTGATGTTGTGGTGAATTCAGCCGCATTTCTTCCAGTTTTCTGTGATGAAAATGCGGAAAAGTGCGAAAATGTGCAGAAAAGTGTTAAAAACTTGGGAACTGTTGTAGGGAGCAGCAAACATGACATAACATAGCAGCATAGCTGACCTAGTTATTTAGTCACGTTATGCTAACTTCAAGTCTTTGATCATTTAAGGTCATCTATAACGTAGTATGAGCAGAGTGGAAAAGTAAAAGAACATTATACTGACTCCCTGAACTTTTTACTCCCAACAGAGGGATGATTTTAACAGGCCTTCAATCCATGGTTTGGTTCATTTTTGGACTTACCAGCCACCGTAGGCAAACAGACCGCTGTAGAGCGCCAGGCCGATGTTACCAAACTCATATTTTGATCCCTTGAAGGAGTTTTCAGGGAACAGTTCCTCTGTGTTGCCTGGAGAAAAACGAAAAGGAGAATTTAGACGAGCAGGCCGGTTTCTGTGAAATGTGGAACGACAAACAGAATCCGGTTGTTCTTATTCACATGGAACCAAAAACGCTGGGGGAGGAATATCAGTGGTTTATCCTAATCAGCCCAACTAATGCGGGTTTGAAGCCACACTGCAAAGCTCACAATCCACGACGAACGCCAAACGTTTGAATAAATGCAGCCCGTCAAATGCAAATGATGCAAATCAACATGCAGAAACTCCAGATCCCTCTTGCTGCCCCGTTTCTGCGACTGTCAGAGATGTGCTGCTTCGAGGGGTTCAGCGCCACATTCCCGCCCCCCACAAAGCGCTTCCACATTCTCAGACTCGCCGACGGTCGCTAAACCAACAGCTCTGGGCGCCGTTGGTTAGGGGAGGTTTAGCTGTAAGCCGGCGTGGGAAACGCTGCTATGTGGCAGCCGGGCGGGTTAGGGACAGTCTCACACGGACACATATGTGACCCCAGGGTTGTCCCGCGTGGCCCGTCGGGACTACTGCACCCGTGAGGCTGCAGCTTTGGCAGCTTTGGTGTGAAAAGCAAAAGCTCTGAAATATTTCTGCACACTGGTTAAATTTGCAATTAATCAGAACATTTTAAATATCCTTCCGTCTTCCATCAGGGGCTTAGAGTAGAGCCACTGTAACGCAGACCTCTACAGGAGATCGTTCCTGCTAAAAGCCATTAGCATCTAGAACAAATGTTTGAAAAAAACTCGAGTAATATAAGAAATAATAACATATAGATTTCCTTTAGGGTTCATAACGCAATTTTTAATTTGTTGGCCTAAGTGAAACTTAAAGAGACGCAAAACTTCATGGGAGCATTTGGCATGAAGAGGTGCAGCAGCACCACTAAAATAAAACAGAACATGACATGAACACAAAAGAAGCCTCAAGAATGAGGTTTGAACGTGACGGAAGGTCGTCTCACTGAGACGGAGACCAAATGCGTTTCAAAGCTTCTCCCCGCTAACACAATATTTCCTGAGTAGTTGCGTGATTTTGTTCTCATTGCAGTCATCGCCCTCGCCCTCAGGTGCAGCTCTGTCATGTCTCAGCTTGTCTAAATCAGTTCTGGTGTTGCTGATCAGACTTCTCGCTCACCTTTCTACTCTGGGAGATGAAGACGATGCTATGGGGCGGAAACAAAACAAAGAAAAAGCTATGATTTCATCCTCTAGTCAACAGACTACTAGAAGTTTCTGTATTGGGTTAACATTTCTTGGCCGAGCTCTAACTGAGGAGAACCGCTGATCTTCTCCATTGTTCAGGAGTTTCTAGTCATTTCTGGTCCTTTCCCAGAGACTTTAGATTGGAAGCAGGCGGGACTGACGTCTGAATGTAGTTTGGGGAACAAATGGAGATTTGACAAATGAAGGTGGAGCATTAATCAGGTGATGGATTATTCCGTTTCCCTGCTGGACTGGACAGGAAAGATGTGGGGTGGTTGGGTAGATGTTCAGTGGACCTCCTAATATTCGCAGCATTCTCAGACAATTCTTCAATTTGTGGATTTTTTTGAGCATACCTACAATATTTACCAGAAAATGCAGATTGGGAAGCTGAGCTACCGACGCTCTATGCTACCTGACACGTTGGTTATTATTTTTCCTTGCTGCTGATTGGTTGTAGATGTCGGCTTCTGTGCAGTTCAGTCATACTAATGTTGAACACGATGCGATATAGCAGCATCAATGTGGGTATTGGTCCTTTTTTTTTATTTTTCGGTCTGATAACTGAAACCAGGTCGATATTAAAAATCGATGTCTGTTGTTAAAGGTTGGTTGTATGGTTGTTTGTTTTGTTTTTTGTTGGTCATGTGACGGCGATGCTGTGGATGCCAGGATTTCGTGAAGCTTAAAGCAGAGCGATGATAAAATGATTAATAAGAAATTAGTTTTTAAATCTCCTCGGGTTTCCATAGCTCTATGCAATGTCAGCTCCAACCAAGCAGGCTTTGATTTTTAAGCCGAATCACTCAACCTTATTTGTGTGGGGTTACATGTTGACTTCATGTAAAGATCTTTAATTCGCCGTGTGTGGGTCAAGCTTAGGTCTGACTCTGTTCTCTTTGTGATGAAGTATTAAATGGATCAGCTTGACTCTTAAGACTGGGATGAATGGAGTTCCAACTCTGACTCGGTCAGTTTAAACACATCTTATCCCTGAAATTAATCACGACAACGTGTCGACTTCACCGCTTCAACTGCTGGATGAGTCAGCAGCACCCAGAGGTTGCAGGAAACCTCCCAGCTGCGAAACTGTGCGTGATGTGAACCATTTCTGTCTGGAAGCGAGGAATTAGCCTCAGTGTTTCACTGGAAAACAGAGTCGCTGTCGGGTGGAGAAAGTGCGAGCTAATCCGACTAACCTGGTCTCTAATCTGAGACGCCAGCAGACTCTGGCCGCACAAGGCAAAAGCTTTTGGCGATCCTTCTCAGAGGTGATGAAACCCACATTCCTGATGTTGACACACTAAACTAAAAACAAGAGCTGAAACAACTAATCGTCTTAATCAATTAAAATCGATTATTAAAATAGCTGCCAACTTATTTAATCGTCAACTAGTTGCTTTGTAATCACGTTTTACCTATTTTTAACACCTTCTGTCACATCTGAGGTCAATATGTGGCAGTAATGAGCTACCTGTGGTCTACCGGTGGTGCAGTAGCCAATCGTCAGCCTTGTTTTGCTAGCGCTTGCCACATCAACGCATCTGCCCTTCTCAAGATGGCGGCGCGTGGAAAATTTGCGAAAGTCTTCTTTAAGTGAACATCGGAGACGAAACATGTCAGAGTGAGGAGAGAGGAGCAAGGGAAGTAAAATAACCCCTAATAAGAAAATAAAGGCGCTAAATACTGTTAATAAATTCCGTTAATATTAATTTTGAGTTGCAAGTGGGCAAAAAAAAAAAAAAAAAACATGCAACAAAAAACGAATAAATGTGGAACAAGACGCTCACCCCCCAGCAATGGCTACAACTTACTAACTCTGTTCTAAACATGCTGGTAGAGACACAAGTTCAGATTATTAGTAAAAATAATGTCTAACTAACTCAGCCTCCTGCTGAACATTCAGAATAAAGACAAAATAAAATATGAATTTAAATGTACAGCATAATGAGGGCTGAGATTATTGTTAATATGCTGAACACTCAATAAATTGTGTGGGATTCTACCTCATTTTTGCCATTTTTGCTTAAAAAATTAACAATATTTCTACTTTTTTTATTGCTGCAATAGCTTATATGGGAAAGTAAATGAGAAATAAAATTAATAATAAAAAGCGATTAATCGTGAAACAAAAAGAAAGTGTGATAGGTCTTACTGAAAAAGACTCAACGTGATTCCCTCCTACGCCTCTGTGCTCCCTCTCAGTAACATTTAGGTGCTTTAAAGGCAGCATGCCGGCAGCCAGTCACCATCCAGGGAGATTTTAGCATCAGGCTTGAGTTTGCTTATAGTATCACAGCCAGCGTTGTTCTAAATCCACACGATCAGAAGGGTTAAACGGTTATTACGGGCAGAGGGATGACAGAGATGGGGCGAGACGATCAAGGACGGGAGTCGGCATAAACAGAAGATCAGAGGAGCCTCAGGAAAGGAGTAGAGAGACAAATCGGTGTAGTTAATCTTCAAGCTCCAGTAAGACACCAAAACAGGAGTTACTCCCAAGAGGTATTTCTTAAAGTAGATTAGGAGGCAGCGATTTCCTGGCTGTCTCTCGTCAAACCGGTTTTCAGCAGGAACCTCTGGGTCGGTCCGAAAGTTGTTAATACATAACAAGGAACGCTATTAAATAGAAAAATTAAAGATGAATTATTTTAACACCATAATGGAGGATGAACCAAACAGAGCCTTCTGGGAGCGTAACGTGAGGCAGGGAGGGGATAGGTTCATGGTTTAATGGCGCTTTGCTGCAGCAGAAATCACAGATTCAACCGGATATCAGAGGGTTGTTGTGAAAAATTTGAGGCCATCTGTAAATAACCGACAGCTGAAGCAGAAGACTCCAACGTGACAATGACCCAAAACGAACCAGTGAACTCATCACAGGGACTGGATGAGGTTCAGTGCAAATCTGGCTTCATAATAAACTGCTCTCTCTTCCTTCCCGCTGACTTCTCTCTGTTCTCCACGTCTGAACAGATCCGCTCAGTGTGGAGCGCCCACCAGTCAGCTGATCCGATCCGTGAACTGTGACCTCCTGCGTCCACGCCAACGCACGCCGACTCTTAACTTCACGCGCTATGGTTTGTGCTTCCAGCGGCGCTGAAGCCTTGTACCTCGGCTGCGGTGCACTTTACCAACAAAGCTTGGGGTTCAGGTGTGAAATATGCATGATCTTCCAGTTTTTATGACTCAAACACAAAGTTCAAGCGAGCGGGAGGAAACTGATATTCAGCGTGGAGAATTTGACAAAGTAATGTGAAGTTTTGGGGGGAAAATCTAATGTAGCAGCCCTACATTAGAACAAGGCAGCAGAGTCTTTGTTTTCTTCAACTCTAAAATGAGTAATTTGGTGATAAATTGTTTCCAAAAAGCAAACTTTATTAGTTTTGTGCAGCAGAAGCTGACAGCAGAGCCAGGGTTTAGAGAGCACAAGGCTATTTCCTGTTCTCAGCTGCAGATCTTCTGCGCCACGTTAATGTTTAGATCAATAAACAACAGTGACCAAACAGACATCAGCTTCGAGTCGTGTTTGCGTTTTCCTGCCGGACTCGATGGGCCACCTCCTTCCTCTTGAGTTTCCTCCTGCGACGCTGCTCTGTCACCGTTCGAACAGGAGGTGAAGCAGCAAAAAACGCAAACAGCTGGCAGAGAACGTGTTCAGGCCCGCAGTCAGCCTTCCCCTGGTTAGAGACGAAGCAGAGAGCTGCTATGTCACCTCCGATGTTCAGGATATCTAACGTAGCTTCGGCCCGCTGACGTGAATCTGTTGAACTTAGAAGTAAACCGCCTCTAGGGGGCAGTGTGGACATCTCGTTCACTCACTTCCTGTCTGAGTCATGCTAACAAACCCTCAGTCAGTCCAGCTTAGCGTAAAGAAAATGTTGTTCCTCATGTTGTGTGTGTGTGTGTGTGTGTGGTTTCCCAACAGTTTCCTCCCAGAACCTCACAGTCTGCTAAGGCAGGGATGAGAATCTAGGAGCTACAGCTCCACGAGCACTTGCCAACAGAGAGAGGACCTTTAAGCAAGACCTCCACAGATTCTCCAAAGGATCTACGTCTGGGTGCTTTTTGTTCCGAATGTTTTTACTTTTGTTAAAGTTCATGATGCCACAAACTCACACACACACAAAAAAAAACAGACTCACGGCATCACGAGTCAAATCACCAGGCCACAGCAGATCATGTTATTGGTTATCAATGGGAATGTTCAAGTGACAACTTACTTTAAACGGCACGTTCTCTTGTCTTTCCCTTTTTTGGAGGAGCGAAATTAGCTTCTGGTCACACCCCAAATAAGGGACACAAGCACAAGGTTTTCAGGAGACCTTTTCACTATGGAAGGCCTGATTGACAATTGAACTGGACAATCTAAGAAAGCTGTATTTTTCTACAAATCTACAAGAAAGATTGCACTATGTTGCAATATTAGTTTTTTTCTGAATGCAAAAATATATATAAAACATCTGGCTGTATATTGTTTTTTAGACTTTATGACTTTTTGTTTCTTCTGTCGTAGACGACGAGTGAGAAATTTTTTTTATATTTTTTTACGGCAAATTTGTTTCTTTCTTTCTCGATAGTCAAAAGGACAATTTTTCAAGACCCAGTGTTGCATTTTTGTGAGATTATTTTGAAATAAATCAAATAGTTTTTTTTCTCAAGTGGCAGAATGAAATATTAGAAGAACAACCACTTGCTTGCAATATTTCTTTTTTTCCTAACAAACCTTTAAGGGGAAACGAAAGCAAAATGCTTCAGGAACTAGAGAACAACATTTGTATAGTGAGAAATACTAAAAACTAGGTTAGACGTACTTGCAGACCACTTGGTCGCCGTTTAAGAAAAGAAAAATGACTTGATTTTCAGGGCTTCCGTAGTTTATTCGCATTTTTGAGTGAATTGTGCGGCAGTAGAAGCTGATCGTAATTTAAGGGAACAGTTTTAACAAGGCTGTGAATGGTTGGACTTCAGGAGCAGTTTTCTGTTTGCGCAAATGAAAATATTGAAGAATAAATAAGGTTCTCTTGCTGGAGGCGTAAGGTAAGACGGCGATTCATCCTTTCACACAGACAAACTAGCCTGTAGGTGAGGAACTATTAGTTCATCAGAGGTAGGAGATGAGGGAAGTGGGCAAAGTTATAAGAATCAAATAGTTCCCTAACCCAAAACGTGCTTATCATGATGAGATATTGACGTACCTTGGCCGATCTTGACGAAGCCGATGATGATGATGAGGCAGAGTGCCAGCAGCTTGGCGGCGGCGAAGAAGTCCTGCACTCTGGTGGCCGCCTTCACGCTGTAGCAGTTCACGAAGGTCAGCATAACTGTAGAGAAAGGTGAGATGATGAACCACAATGAAGAGGCTATAACCGCTGCATTTCTGTCGCTTGTACAGTAAGCAGCATGAGCGACGACGCAGCTCTGCTTGGACTCCAAACCCAGTATATACATAAATGCTTTAAATGAGGAAAATCTGAAATATGTTTATTTGCTTTGGTCAAAACAGTCAGAAGCTCCTGTGTGAAGCCGAAGACTTTAACACATGCTGGAGATGTTTTTTCCCTTATTGAACTCACAGGTTGGTGCTACAACTACAGATGCTCCTGTGAAGAAAAAAAAACTTTGTTTTGACCTGCCCTGCAAGTCGGGAACGTTTGTGGGAACGGCAAAAAGCTGAAGGACTCGCGCAAAGCTGCCTGCAGGCCGTCTTTGCCCATGGCGACCGCGTGTCCCTGGATTCTTCTCAGAAACGGAAAACAAGTTTGTGGAAGAATAAATAAAAAAAAAAGAAGAATCCCCATTGTACCTCAGCGTCTCTTCAAGAGCGCATGTACAGTGCTGGTACCACACAGTCGTGGAGTTCCTGCGGGCCCCGAAAAGCCCATTAAAAGTGATTAACTGAGGCGACAGGTCCCTTCAAAGCTCCTAAATCAGGTCGAAGCCACAACAGAAGACGAGGCGGCACAATGAGGCATCTGTGGTGAACACGACAACACAAAAGGGAAAGAGGCCGCATACAGTCCAGGAATCTGGCGTCAGAACCCCTAACGGACTCACAGCTAATGCTTCTGCACGACTGGGACAAGTGCACAGGGTGAGATGAGCGGGTCAGACAGACGTTTTCTATCGACTAACCCTCACCAAACAAACAGAATTACTTCTTATGTGGTCCCAGGTTTTGTTTTTAAATCCTCACAACATAGTATTTGCCGGAAAACATTATGAAAAATGATAAAACACACACACACACACACTTTGAGCCTGTAGCGGCTTAGATGGGTCATGTGGTCTGAGTTGAGATTTAGCCTTCAGTCGGTCTGGAGATTAGGTACCAAACTGGGTCCGCACACACTCAGCATCATGTGCAGTCACACAGACATCGGGTGTGTGTGTGTATGTGTGTGTTATAATGACGTTTTCTGTACAATAGAGACGAGCTGAAGAGGCCAGAAACAGAGCATGGTGATAATCACCCAGAGTTAATCTCATTAGGGCTCTGAGACAAGGTAGAAAGCAGGTAAAGGTTTAACCATTATCAGGAGACAGACGCTTGTTTATCAGCGATCAATGACCAGAACATTAATCTCAAAGAAAACTGAGTGATTTTCAGTCAATCTAACTTGTATCAACGGGTCTCCGAAAGTTGCTTCATCATTTAAAAAAAAAAACGTAGATTTTATATCTACGATTATTTCTACGATTGTTTGTACGTGCAGAACTTTATTTATTTGGACAACAAATTAAAGCTAAACTTTGACGACTAATATTTTACCTTTTTGGAAACACACCAAATATATAAAACTAATGAGTCGTGAACAAATTAATCTAAAGTTAACCTGAACCCCTTTAACTATGTTTTTCCCCATTTAAGGCAAATATAAAATATCCTTATGATTTTTTTTCATGTTAATAATATATAATAAGTGATGTATTTAGAGCAAATGTTATGATGTGCTTTACTTATTTTACTATTATTGATTAATTAATGGTAGTTAGGGTGAACTGAACAATAATAGCTTTATTATAAAGCATTTCTCTTGAAGTCTGTTCTATTTATACTAAATGACTTTTATTATATTTTATATATTTTAGCTCTTGCTTTTTCTTGGTTAATTGTGATCATTAATGCAGCAGGAAGACAGAACAAATCAAGAGAAATTGATGAAACACTAAACTGTGTTAATGAGGGATGATGTAATAACGACGCTGGTTTCAAGCAGAGCGCGCGAGAACACTCTGTACAGAAATCCGGCGCGTGCTGCGGCTGATGCAGCCCAGGTGAGACCGAAAGTGAACCGGCCACATTCACCGACTCAACAACGTCCCAGGGTTGCATCACCCGAACACGGTTCGGCTCGGCTCGGCTCAGTTCGGCTCGGCTCGGGTACTCACGGATGCAGATGCAGGCCAGCAGCTTGGCTGCCTCCACCGGAACCGTGCACACCGGGAACAGCGGCTTCAGCAGGTAAGTGGCGAACACGTAGGCGACGATGTACTGCGAGGAGGGCCGGATGATGAGCAGCTCGATCCACAGCTTGAGGAAGGCGGGCAGGGAGCCGTACACCTCCAGGATGTACGCGTAGTCCCCGCCGGACTTGCTGATGGTGGTCCCCAGCTCCGCGTAGCAGAGCGCGCCCACCGTGGAGAACACGCCGCACACCGCCCACACGATCAGGGACAGACCCACGGAGCCGACCTCCCGCACCACGCCGGTCGGCGTGACGAAGATGCCCGAGCCGATGATGGTGCCGACGATGATGGCCACCCCGTTCACCAGGGTGATGGTCCTCTTCAGCGCCACTCCGTCCTCCGCTGCGTCCGTCGGCAGGAGGCCGCCGGGGCTCCCGGCGCCGCTGCCCGCGGACAGCATCCTCTCGGTCACCTGCTTGTCCTCCTCTCGACCCCCGGAGGAGCCGGAGTTCCTCTTCTTCACCACTGACATCTCTACGCTCGCTCTTCTTCTCCTTCCTCTTCTTCTTCTTCTCCGCCGCCGCCGCTCCTGTCCTCTCTCTGGCCGGGCTGACTGATGCTGAGGCCGGACTCAGCCACGCGGAGCCCTTGCTGTGTCTGGTGATAATAGGCGGCGAGCAGCGTGGTTTTCTGACTCGCCCCACCGAGAGATGGGACAGCAGACATGACGTCGGAGGAGGACTCCTCCTCAGCGAGGCGCTTTTCCGCCCTCTAGCGGCGGACATGAGCAGCGCTCGCCTCTCCCAGCATCTCCAGTGAGGAGCAGAAATCAGTCCCAGCATCACTGCCAGCAAAGAACTCGCTTCAAAAATTGTAAACTCTCCATAACACAAAAGTAATTATGATTTACAACGATCTACTAGTTGAACAACTAGTTTTTCTGTTTGCTTTTTAATGATTTCTTCCTTTTGTATTTTTTCAACAAATAAACAAAAACAGATTTTATTTTTCCATGTTTTATGAATTCCTTTTTTTAGTAAAGCGTGTTTTAAAGATGTGTAATATGTCTGTGGGGGGGACTCATGGGCGGTTGTAGAATAAAGGCTGACGGGGGCTGATCCTGGCCCCTATTGTGGCCAAGGCACTTAACACATGATTTTAAAACGGTTACTGATCATTTAAACAAGCTCAGAAGCTGCAACTAATTGCTGTCTTTCATTTTTCAGTGTCAGTTCGTATCTTCGTAGTTTTACTCAAACAATTAATACAAAATTATAGTGTTGCAATTTTTGTTTTAACTGTACAAGGTAGGAACACAATTTTCAACTTTTGTTGTAATCAAACTTTCCAATCAGGTTTACTACTTGTTATGTAGTGACAAAATGTTGTTAACATGATTTTAGCAACAAGAAATCATGTTAAGAACATTCAACACAAACTTTAAATGCTGTACAAAAGACAAGGATTCGACAGGAGGATTTAGTTTAACCAAAAAACACCATTGTGCAACATTGTGCACACACAAAAACTGATATAAATTAAAGCAACTGGGAGCCAAATGCTCTAAAGACAATTAAGATGCTTGTGGACTTCAGGAAGAAACCAGCCTCCCACGCCTCCATCAACCTCCGTGACTCCAGAATGGACTCTGTGGAGTCTTTCCACCTCCTGGGATCCATCACCTACCAACACCTCAAGTGGGAGCAGAACATCATCTCCCTCATCAAGAAAGCCCAGCATAGGATGTACTTCCTGCCCACATCTAAAGAAATTCAACCTGCCAGGTTAAGTGACGGTTCACTTCTACACAGCCATCACTGATTCCATCCTCACATCCACAATCACCGTCAGGTGCACTGCTACTACTTCCAAGGATGAAGGAGAACTGCTGTGCATTTGATCTACTGAGAAGGTGATCGGCTGCAATCTGCTGTCGTTCTAGGGGCTGTCAGCCTCCAGGACTCAGGAAAGATTCTGGCTGATCCCCTCCAAACTCAGTCACAAACTGTTAAAGACCTCCGGTTGGAAGCTGCAGTCAACCAGGACCAGAACGTCTCGCCACAAGAACAGTTTAATCATATTTGCTATACCAGCCTTATTAACAATGCCCAGATCTCACCCTGAACACTTCCTCTCTCTTACCTCACCTGATCCATTCATATTACATCTCATGAAACTCCTTGCGTCACATTAACGCCCAAATGGGACGTTTATTTATGTTTTTACTCCAACAGTTATGTACATATATTAATAGTTATATATTATTAAGTTAATAGCTGTTCACATAATTTGCAGATCCGTTTTTAGACCTTTGTTATTTCATTTGCTACATCAAATGAAATTCCTTGTATGTACAAAAACGTACTTGGCAATTAAGCTTTTTCGGATTTCTGATTAGATAACACCCCAAAATGCTTTGCTGAAGTCACCCTGCGATTCAGTTAATTTTCTAGAAATGATCCTTACGACTATTTGAAGTGGATCAAATTAACCTGAAATGAAACTCAGCTCACAATAATATTTTCTTTACTTTTAAAGTGCATGCAGAAAGACACCAGGTTGGGATTCAAACCGCTCTTAAAGAAGACACAAAGAACTGCTGATTCAAGAGTACTTTAAAAGATGGGTTTATTCCCAGTTTCATTATTTCATCTGTTGCATCATAAAACTCAGGAAGAGTTACATACACCCACAAAAGTTTGCATGGGAATACGTTTCCCGGCATGTTCACGAACTAGATAAACCTGTTGGACTAGTTGGACTGGTGCATTAAGTGACATGGAGCAGCCTGAGGGCTTCCTATTACAAACAAATGAGGATATAAAGTAGAAAAATTCTGCTTTTTTGCATTACCAACCCTGAGTGTAAACCTCTGAGCCATGGTTGTGAACACTGCTTCTAACAACGACCGACAGCGACTGTCAGTAGTGGTGTTGGGCGGCGCCTTTGCATTCCTCCCTTCCTATTTCAGCAGATGCTGACTATGTTAATGTTAACGTGGTGATCAGAGACACAAAACTCTAAGGTTTTGATGTCTCTGCTGAGCCTAACACAGCTACTTTGGGTGATTGTCCTGCGCAAAACCCACAATGTCGAGCTTCAGGTCAAAACCATTCGGTTGTAGGATTTTCTGGTAGAGGTCAGAATTAATGGTTCACTTGCAGAAGGTCGTTTACAGTTTCACCGCCGTACATGCTGGTTAGGAAAGTTATACAATCAGACGTAACGGTCGCACCCCAGCAGGAACATCTATTCTTGTCTTCTCTGTCTTGAGGATCATCGGGATGTTTGTGGTAAATGTGAGACGAGCCTTTTTGTTGTTTTGGGTCAGCATTAGTTTTGGTATTGGAACTTTACCATAGACACTGCATTGCTATCGAATGATTAAATGAAGCAGGGAGGTCTGCAGAACTGTAGATGTTGGTCTGGATTGGTCTGAGCCAATGATGAGCCTATGTATTTGTTCTTTGCTGGTGCATAATGGTTCTCACTAAAGTTCTCTGCTGTCCCAAAGAATTATAACCTAGTTTGTAGAACTTTTCCAGACTGATAAGACTGCACAAACACAGATTCTGACAAATGTTTAGTATCTTGTGCAAATATGATAAAACAAACACTATAAAACATTCAAAATAGCATGTTAGCCAGTCCAAAGTGCATAATCGAGTGTTTATTTTACACCCCTAATTTGTAAATATCTGTTGAAAGAAACTCCAGACATCATGAAACTTTGAATGATTATCGGATAAAGAATATCAGATCTCATATCATTAGGCCATTTCATGAAACAAGGAGGGGTGGAGGATTTCCATTTCCTCAGAATAACCCATTTCACAACCACCAAACCAATCATGAGAGCCAGCTGTGGAGTCATATGAAGGGTAAGAGAAAATTCAGAGCAACCCAAAATTATCAAAAGATTATCTGAGGTCAGATGTCTGCCATGAACCTTACTGTAAAATTGAAGTATCTTGCATCATAAGTCTAAAAGTTTAGGGCAGGAGCAAAACAGTTAGGCCATGGTTCCAGCATCTGGTTTACATTTATCACACATTGATGAGACGCTTGAAGAAATGCAGCCTATGAATAACTTTGATTCCACCTCTAATCACTTCAGTATTTCAGAGAAACGCAGTGGAGGGCAACAAATTAATTTCATGCCCTACACAGATTGATGCTGTTGTTCATAGTATTACGTCCTCATTAGACAACATAGCCCCCATAAAAAAAGGAGGTGATTACTCATAGGAGGTTGGCCCCCTGGTTTAATTCAGAACTTCGTACCTTGAAGGGAAAAAACAGGAAATTGGAGAAGAAATGGCAATTTTCGCTTTTATGAGAGTCCTATTTATCCTGGAAAAACAGCGTGGTTCTGTATAAAAGGACCCTGCGCCAAGCTAGATCTGCATATTTTACATTATTAATAGAGGAGAATAAGAACAATCCTAGGTTCCTTTTTAATACAGTTGCTAAACTTATGAGAAATGAAAACTCTGTTATATCACCCATTCCTTAGCTGTAATGACTTTATGGAATTCTTTATTGATAAAATTGAATCTATTAAAACTAAAATTCATTGCCTCCTACCAAACATAACTACTACCTCAGTAAGCAATGAGGTACTGAGTGTGGCTCTGGAGCCTGATCTCTGTTTGAAGTGTTTTGTTCCAGTTGAGCCTTCTGAGCTTTCCAAACCATTTTCTTCATCTAAGCCTTCAAACTTGTATGTTGGATCCAATCCCGACAAAATAGTTTAAAGAAGTGTTTCCTATTATTATTAACCCCATTTTGGAAATGATTAATTTGTCATTAGTGAATGGTTATGTACCAGAGGCTCTTAAGGTAGCTGTAATAAAACCCCTACTAAAGAAACCTTCTCTTGATCAAGAAGACTTAATAAATTACAGACCCATATCTAATCTTCCTTTTTTATATAAAATCCTTGAAAAAATTGTTACTAATCAACTGGGAGAGCATTTGAGGAATAATGACCTATTTGAAGAATTTCAGTCAGGTTTCAGAGCTCATCATAACACTGAGACAGCTCTCCTTAAAGTTACAAATGATATTCTCATGGCCTCAGACAATGGGCTCATGTCTATTCTAGTTCTGTTAGATCTCAGTGCTGCTTTTGACACAGTCAATCACAACATCCTCATTGAAAGGCTCGAACACACTGTTGCGATCAGGGGAACAGCACTAGGCTGGTTTAAATCGTATTTGTCTGATAGATCCCAGTTTGTTCTTCTAAATGACAAATCTTCTCTGCATTGTAAGGTTACTTGTGGAGTACCACAGGGTTCTGTACTTGGCCCAATTCTATTTACTATATACATGCTCCCTATTGGTAAAATCATCAGACAGCATGGTATTAAGTTCCACTGTTATGCTGATGATACACAACTGTTTTTATCTATAAATCCTGATGAATCCAGTCAGTTTGGTAGATTACAGGCATGTCTAGATGACATAAAAATGTGGATGACTTTAAACTTTCTGCTCTTGAACTCTGAAAAGACAGAAGTTGTTATCTTTGGACCAGAACCTCTAAAAAAGAAATTGCTTAGTCAACCACTTGACCTGGATAGAATCAGGTTGGCATCTGGTGACAATGTAAAGAACCTTGGTGTTATTTTTGATCAGGAAATGTCTTTTAAGTCTCATATAAAACAGGTCTGTAAGATTTCCTTTTTTCATCTTAGGAATATAGCAAAAATTTGAAATATTCTCTCTAGGATAGATGCTGAAAAGCTAGTCCATGCATTTGTTACTTCAAGGGTGGACTATTGTAACTGTTTATTAGCAGGAAGTTCAGAAAATGCAATAAAAAGTCTACAGTTGGTCCAAAATGCTGCAGCAAGAGTTCTCTTAGTGTTCTTTTCTCCATAGTAACCACACCTGGACTGGCGTTCTGTTAGCTGAGACAGCTTCTTGGATGAGAACATGGGCTGAGATGCTGCCAGTGACACTCTAAAACTGCTGCTATAAACTCTATTTATTTCAGTATCCTGTGCTTCTAATTTAGCTTTCTGTCTTTTCAAACCCCCAGTCGGTCGTGGCAGATGGCTGCTTGCACTGAGCCTGGTTCTGTTGGAGGTTTCTTCCTGTTAAAGGGGAGTTTTTCCTCTCCACTGTCGCTACATGCATGCTCAGTATGAGGGATTGCTGTAAAGTCAACGACAACACAAGCCATTGTTTTGGTCTGCTGATTCCAGAGCAGTGAATGCTGCAAGTCAGTGTCTCGATGCAATCTGCTCGGGTTCTTTAGATTGGAAACTTTTTGAAATTGATTTGTTATGATGTATCTTCGATTTTAATTGATTTTCTGTGAAGTGACTTGAGACGACACCTGTTGTAAATTGGCGCTATATAAATAAACTGATTCTTGATTCTTGATTCTTGAGTAGAAGGTGGAACGTGAATAATTCTGGAATGTTGATAAAATGAATGAAAAGTATGATTGACTTAAACAAGCTAATTTATCCAGCTGAAAAGTTAGTTGTACGTCACTTTTATCTTGTTTCAATTTGCACTAGAAAGTAGACGAAAATACTTGGAACTATTATTTATTCTTTTAATCCCAATTCGTGAATCAACAAGGACGATAACAACTAATTTACATCAGACAAGGTTGGTTTGTTTCATGTTCCGCGTTGTGTCATATTGACTTTTTGTTGATAACCTAAAATCATTCAAATCTATAAAAAACATAATATAGATGAAATCTCAACAGGAACTAGTTAAGCCGGAGATGCTAGCCTGTGTCAGCATTTTAGTGACTATTTCTTGTTTAGGATTCAAAGCAAGGGTGGTGTTGAAGTGTGACTGACTGAAACATAACAGCTATCGTTTAAAGCCGGGTCACACGTTTGCTCGAACCGACTCCAGAGCTTTAATCGCCTGAAAGGAAAACCTCCAGACCCTCGTCTGCTCATTGGGACAGGGAGTGCATGTGACTGGATGCTTGTGTAATTTGTCCGCAGCCTACATGCAGATTCACAACAGGAGAATATGGAAACATTCGGCAGGACAGGACCTCTCCCACACCAACAGCCCACTGTTCTTTGTTTACACGACCCATCAGATCCACAACACTTTTTTTTTTGTCTACGACCAAAAAAGAAAAAGAAAATCCTTTCCCTTCTTTGAAGCGGGCCGTCAGACGAGCAGCTGGAATCTCAGTGGAGCACCAAGTTAGGTCAATCCGAGAATTTTACAATAACAAAGTATTTATACTATTCACTAAGAGGAATTCATTCATAAACGCACGACTCGGTCCGATTCCATCTGAAACTCGCTGACAGAACGGGCTGCAGCCGTTTCTGCTTCTTAGTGGGAACTAGTTTCATCACTTCTTGTTTCCATCAATGGTAAATATCATCTGGATGTGCAAAGTTGGTATCAAAAAGCAGAAAATTCTGCTCAGCATACCAAAGATGGCTTTGTTCAGACGCAGAAATTTGTACCATCTAGAAGCTTCGTCACTTTCCTGTCTGACCTTTACTCAGATCTCCCGCTGCTGTAAAGCCCAGCTTATTGCTCTCAGAAGGAAGCGTATTTTTAAGGACTCAGATTTCTGTTATGCTCTCATTGAGATGTAGCTCAGTCACATAGAAACAGCCGATCGTTTTCTCTCCACTATTGTTTTGTGATCTGCGACTCGAATCATCAGAAGATAGTTAATTTAGCAGATTTAATATTTTCTTGGTTTTCTTTCTCTACCCCACAAGAGCCAACAGAATAACCAAACATATGACATGTTTTTATGTTTCCTGGTTTAACCAACTTAATTCCTACTGTTTGTAGACCATTTTCCTTGTTCCCAGAACCAGATTGTGATAATCTTTACACCTAAACTGATAATTATAAAATCTTGTCTATAGTGCTAACATTTATGGATACTTGAAACAAGACTAAACAAGATTGGAAGTTGTTTCAAGTCAATCATACTTGGAAATTGATAATAACTAATTACTGCACTTTTTATGTCCAAAAACAGTGTTCCGCTACACTACACCAAAATTATCAGCACTAGGACCAAGCGGGAAGCAACCGCTCAAGCTGAAGCCCGCTTCTATGATTGGCTCTCTGTTGTTTGGATCTCTTGTGTGATTGGCTCTCACCACCGTTACTCATTGGAAGCTAAGGTTAGAATCGGCGCCATACAGAGAGAGAGTTCGGACACTCCCATTGACTTTCATAGAAAGAAGCATGGAGCTCCTCTTCCACATCACTCTGAGTCTGACTTTCTTCAAATGTTAGCTCCAAAGCCCTCTGACAGCTAATTCCTTTGGCCATGCTAGTTCAAGATTCTCCACTTACATGGCCAAAAGAATTTGATTAGGAGGTATTTATATCTTTTGGCTCAACCCAATAATGTGAAGGTGCAAAGCATATAGTGTAAGAAAATGGCTGATCTTTTATATGTTATTCAATAACATCGAAAAAAGTGTTTGAAGCGGACACATGACAGAAGGTAAAGAGTGCAGGGAAGTTAGAACAAACAGCCAATCTGTGGTTTGATGACTGTGTGTGTGTCTGTCTGTTTGTGTCTGTGAGGGCATGACATTATCCTTATATTCTGACATCTTTATCTTCCTCATCGCTGTGTCTGACTCTCTTGAAACATCAGCTAGCTTCAAAGCCCTCTGAATAAATGTTTAGGCCACGATGGAAAAACCCTCTCTAGAGGTATTTTTGTCTCAGCCATTGATGTGCAGGTGTGATGGGTTTTTGTGTCTATGAGGGCATGTTTCTGTGTCTCTCTGTATGTGGGTCAAATTGACTCGAACACCACATGAAGGATGTTAATGTGGTGGGTATATTTGCAGGTGTGCTAAAAAAAATATGTGTGTGGATATGTTCATCACTGAAAATAAGCCAAAGCCATGGAATTTCAGGTCAAAAAAATGTACATGTATAATTTTTCTTCTTGCAAAAATGTAAAACGGGTCAATTTGACCCTAATACCGTATAAGGGTTAAGCAATTTTCTCTGTCTTGGTAAATAGTTCCTTGTATGTTTTATGATATTCAGGGAAGTACTAGCACTTACATTTTTCTGCTTTAAAGAACTGTCATGTATTTACACTTCTGGCTCCAACTGTACAGCTCGTGTTTAATGTATGAGTTTTACTTTTTATTAAATCAAAACAGGTTTTTAAAGATATCATTTTGAATATCTTCTTAGCAAAAATCCACCTGTGGAGTACATTTGATGCAAAACCACAGCAGTATATTAGAGTCCAGCCCAGCAGGAACATAACAACGTTCTCATATTCCACCGACGCGCCTCGGGGAACCAGCGGCCTCAGTCAGACAAGTCGGGATTGAATTTGGATTAAGCTGGAATTGAGATGTCGTCCGACCTGAATAAAGATCCCGCGGGTATTCAGTTTGACAATTACAATAAATGTTGAACACAATGACCTCGTCTGGATGCAGGAAATTATCTGTCTGCATTCGGAGTGTGTGCTTGAAGACGGGCCCTTGGATATCTCCCACCGCTTGCATGTGATCTCGGTCTCCATGGGGAGCTGGAGTGATATTTCTTTCATGCTGCTTCGAGTCCCTGACTGCTCATGTGACGGTCCTCACAAAAACGGACACCATTTCCGGCTGCGAAGGGCAAAACTTTGACTCTTGAGGCGAAGCTAAATGCCAGCCTTTTTTGCAAGAAAGCTCTCTGTTGTCTAGGTCGTCACATGGGCAGAGGCGGCACTGAGGCGGCATCTCGCAGCATCGCTGTGGCTTTAAATCTGCCTGCTGAGCACCTCTATCAAACTGCTAACTACCGCTCTGCCTAAACTCCACCGAAACACGTTCATCATGTCACAAATCAAGAACATGTGCAAAATGTTGTCGTTTTCAAAACACGAAAGTACAATCTCTCAGGAAGGAAGCCTCCCCACGGCTTCCTGTTAGATTTTACGTAATACTCGGATGTCTCAGAAAGAGAGTTATCTAAGGGCACCAAACACCAAACATGTGGCCTTGCATAAGCAGAAAGGTGAATGGTATAAACAGCTGTCCTTGCTGTCTGATTAAAGGCAGACTTCTGGATTTGTACTAAAATCCTACTGAGGTTGTGTTGCAGATATTAATTTAAAAAGAGGCAGAAGAGGAGCATCTTCTGCTTTACAGAAAGTTTAGTAAGGATTGGTTAAGAAGAAAGCAACATCAGTAGGCACAGAGCTACCGGCAGGGAAGATACCTCGATGTTAGCGACTAATAAATACATCCCTCAAGAGAGAGTGAGACAAGCTGTCAGCTGGGAAGGTGGAGCCTTTCATACAAATGAATACCATCCGTTTATACAATCCATTAATACAAATACATTCATGTTTGTTGGTCATATTTCACTATATAAAATAAGTCTTTGTAACAATTTAATCTTACGGTGAACACTATGCCTAGTGTCTTCAGTCAGAGGCTTGAAATATGGGCTGCCACAGAAGACTTTCCTGCACAGATCCATCAGCATCTACAAAAGGTTTTTGAAAAAGGTTTTGTAATATGAGTTACAATGATAATTCATTCAACTTTTGAATGAATACATTATGTATGAATTCAACTCTATTGAATCAGAACCCCAAAGTGTTGGTCTCAGTCTTGGAGTGGAGCTTCAATTTTAGTCACAGACATTGATTGAGAGGTGATCGTTCTGTTTTTGCTTTTTAGGGAACTTGAGTAATTCGTACCCAACAAACCAGTTGAAACTGCGTTCATATCTAACCAAGACTCCCGCGAAGGAAAGCCCTTTTGTCTCTGAAATACCAAACAAAAACTTCAGAGGAGCTGCTGCAGATGCGGGAGGATCACATGGAGAAAGAGAAGCTGGCCTGGAGTTCAGAGGGGAGAAGGGCCTCTCCGTCTATGTTCCTGTTTATATCGGGGGGCCAATTCACAGAATGAGAGCGGATTCCGGATTGTTGGTCTGAAACAATTCCCCCGGAGCAGGGAACATTTTCTTCTCTTCATCTCTCTTCATTGATGATGGCAGCTGCACCGTTGCTGAGGAGCAAACTAAAAACCAAAAATATATATATATACATACACAAATACTGTATATTGACACTCATAAATTCCTTCAGTTTTATTATGAAGATGAACAAAAAGGCAATTTTGGCCTTTTTTTTTTTATCAGTGAAAATAAGATGTCACAGCAACGTAAAACTGTCGAGGATGTTTTTGTGTGCTCTTGTTTGGAGGATTGTTCTTAATTCAGCCACAAAGGGATGTTTTTGGTCATTAACGGTCTGATTAAGGTCCGTTGGGGTCAAAATTCAGACAGTCTTTGAGCACTTCAGACGTGAAAGCAAAAGGATTTAATCAAAGAAAGCACCAGCTTTATTGACCAACACTGGCTAAAAATTAGGTAATATTTGTTTAGTTTTCAAGTTTTCAAATACATTTAGTGTGTAAAATTAAAAACCCCCTGAATGTAGAGATAATGGGAAGCCTGGGACCAGAGCGTCCGTGCAGAATCGGACCTTTCTGTCTCCTGCAGCCAAGTACAATAAACAAGGTAGGCTTCAATCGCCTTCTCTTTGGTGGGAATCAAGGTGGAGATGTGGGTCGCACCCAACCCACTCTGAGGCGCCCGGGTGGGTGGTGGTTGTTCCTGCTAGAGCGTCCCCTACCCGAGTCAGGAGGTCTTCAAAGGTGTCGATGGAGGACAGAGTCAAACTGAGGCAGCTGGATGTGGTTTTTAGTTTTGGAAAGCGATGTGGGTCAGGTTTATGGGAGAAATGGGGGTCAGACTGATTGATAAAAAAAAAAAGGAATCCTGGAGTAAAACAGGAAATAATGAGAAATGCTGGTTAAACATGGAGTAGCGTTTTAGCAGGAGCACAGTTTAGAGTCTCAATTGAAAAGCAGGTCTTAACTAGTATGATTAACTATTCAGATCCCAGCAGACCCTTCTGGGAAGACATCTGGTCAGATCCACAGCTTAGATGACAGCAACGGCCGACCAAACCAGCCGTTTTAAAAAGAGTGGCAAGCGATAATACATCGTTAAGGAGAGCAGGAATGTCACATTTGCGGTTTTTTCTCATGCCATTTCATTCAGGCGGGAACAAAATGGACGTTTTTTGGTCAACATGTTTCCGCTTGAACACAACATCTCTACAGCAAAGCAGGGAAGTGGCAGAATCATGCTGACATAGAAAATGTTACTGAAATATACTTAGTAATACAAGACGTATTTATTATAAACTGCACACAGAGAGAATCTGGAAAACACTGTGATCCAATCACGTCGCAGAGTTTATAAAATAGTGTAACATTGAGCTAATTTAATGTGTTTATAAAAACCTTCAATAAAATGTTTTCTTGATTTTCACTACATTGTTGTAAACGGTGAAACTCGACAGCCGTCCGTTTAAGCTCGACCAGCAACATCCCACAGCTGAATAATCAACCAATGTCACAAAAGTGAGCAGTGGCGGAGAGTTCAGCCATTGGCTGAAAGTCTGAGAAGACAGGGAAGGTTTGAAAGAGAGGCAGGTAGAGACTTTGGTCCCTGTGGGAGAAAGTGATAAACCCTCTGGACAAGACAGGTTTGGGTTCATTAGCGACGTTAAAGTGCTGATACGGAGCTTCACCTGCTTTCCCAGAGGCTGACCTGCGCATACCGGTGTCAGTACATACACGTGCATGCTCATGCACGCTTGGACTAAAGTGTTTAAAGATTCTCTTTGTGTTGGGCTGCAGTTCATACAAAATAAGAGCTTTGTACTTCTCCGTGACATATTACATGCACGTTCATCTCACGCTGTGGTTTATTCAGTTCTCTTTTTTCTGCAAGCGTAGAAGCAAACCTCTAGGATGTTGTACTTTTTCATGTTTATCCGCCTTTAATAACACAGCTACCTTCCTTTTCCATCTCTATTACATTTCAAATAAACCCAAAGGAAATTTCTGACCAAGCTATTATTGCAATCACATCAGGTAAAATATCTGCCGGTTTGTTTCTTTCTTCTCATATATATAAAAAATATATAAGAGATACCGAGAGACTGGAAGGTTACAGAAAGGCGTAGAAGTGGACGTCCTTTGGCTACATCCCATGCTGATGAGCGCTACATTGTGAACAGTGCCGAGAAACCAGATGATGAATGCCACTCAACTCCAGGCACGTTTAAGGGAGGTGAGAGGCACCAAAGTGTCACGTCAGACCATTGGAATCCGTTTACATCAGCCTGGTCTGCGTGCTAGACGACCTCCAAGCGTACCTGACCACACCAGCAGGCACAGGCGTCATCGTCTTGCATGGATCAGGGAGCATTTACGCTGGAAGAGGGACCAGTGGGCCTCAGTGTTGTTCTCTGATGAAAGTCGATTCACGTTGAGCAGAAATGATGGCCGCCAACGATGTTGGAGACGTCAAGGAGTGCAGCATCACACTAAAAGAGTTCCACTTGTGATAGTAAATGTACATTCTCCTGGTTGAGCAAGATATTTGACGCTTGATTATTTAGTAGTCCTGACACAGTAAACCAATCCCAGATCATCATTCCGTCTCCACCCTGCTTCCCTATTGGTCTGATCTTATTCCTGAAATGTGGCAGAAAAAAAACCCAACTAGATTTGTCAGTCTAATTTTAACCGGCCTATAGATATTTAATTTCCGCTGCATGGTTGACAGCATTCTTGTAATTCACAACAACAAAAGAAGCCTAAAATATCTTGATATATTACTTTATTGTTAAACATCAGATGTTAAACTCAGTTCCTTTAAAAATCAGATGTACATCAGTGGTTTACAGTTTAACCCTCTTCATGGGAAGCAGGAATCGCCTCGACTCCGCAGCTGGATGGGAATCTTAAATAAGCCATGCAGGTGGAGCAAGGCGTGCTGGGAGGACGGGGAGGAGCCCAGCGGGACACCAGGGGGCAGGAATGTAGGCCGAACACTGGACAAATAAACAGCGGTAACATGCACTGCCTACAGTTACAGTAAAAACAGCGTACAGCTGCTTAAACACCCCACTGAGCTGCAGGCGACGCATGCATTCAGTTTTACCTCTGATCAGGAAGGCAAGGGAAGTATTTAAAACAGCTCATAAGTTACAGTGGTGACGATATAATAAAGTAAACGGATTAATTGGCAGAGAGAAAAAAAAAACACAAAAGGCCATTCAGACAAATGATTGAACATAAAAAAAAAAAAACACAAAAAGTTCACGCATGAACCAGCTCTGGGTCCCTTCGTCATGTTTTCGTCTTTGTTGAACGCATCAAGCTGCATCAGCCTGCTGTGGCCCCTGTAGTGTTTATCTAACTTTTCTGAAGCATTCGGAACAAGTCACCATCACTCAGTGCATTTCGCTTCGTTCAGCGGGCTGGTCGCCCACGGTCGGCACCTGCCGCTGGGTTCAAGGCCCCCGGGGTCGAGGCTGCGAGTATGGATAGCTGCATTGTTAAAGCGGGATTACGCGGACGGCGGCCTCCCGCCTGTGCCTCAACCCGACCGTGAATCAGATGTACGGCAGGAGGACACATGTGACGCGGTTCAAAGCTTATCTTTCTAGTAGAGAAGCCCAGGCGGGCGTAGCAACAACCGACGGGCGCGACGCAGAGCAGGAAGGAGGCTGGACGTCTCTGGATAACCGAATGTTGCATAAACTTTCCTCAGCACAGAATCAGCAAGGTGTGAACGAACAACGCACTGGATTAGGAAAAAAAATGCAGATTAAAGAGATTAAAACAATAAATAAAAAATCAGCAGTTTGTTCTTTTTTTTTTGCTTTGATTTTAAATAAATCTGCACTGGTTATTCTTTCTATAGTTATATATTTATATATTTACATTGCTATAAAAAAATGTTTTATTTGCATCAGCATCACTGATAATTTTTAACTCCGTATTTTAAGTTAGATGTGATTAAAAAACAGACTACTAAAACGTGAATCAGACAAATTAAGCACCATTACCCAGCATGCAGCTAAATTCTCCTACTACCCTTACATTTTGCAGATTAAAGAGCACGAGTCAATTATTGTCCCGCCCCTGGTATTATGGCGCCCTGGGGGTGAGCTGTAACAGGCACACGTTAACAGAGTGTGCTTTCTCAGCCCTAGAAACTACAATCTGATTAGTTTTATTCAGCTAACTGGATCAACGTATTGTACCGATGACGACGTCAGCCTGATGACGTCACATGATCCTGTCATGCGAGGTGAGGACTGAACCAACATCAAGGAGAAATCGGGATGTTTAAGGCACTAGTGTTTGTGCAGGCGGGTTTTGGATTTTTGTGAGTTTCGTAACAACAAAAAAAAAATAAAAAGAGTGAAACTTAGTTCTGAATGTCTGAAGTATTCAGAGGAATCTCTTTGTAACAGATGAAGAAAAACTTCAGTAAAGCAAACCTCTCAGGAGCTTTAGGCTGTAAACAGACAGCGGGCATGTTGAGATCTTATTGAAACTGGCGACTAAAACAAATCAATCAAAATGTAGAATAGACATGATTTATGATGATACAATAGTTGCTAAAAAGTGATTTTAGTGAACAAAATGATTATTGAATCTGAACCTCAAATATTAGTGAAAATTTATGTCTAAAAATACAAATCTCTCGTCATCTGTGTAAAACCGTCCAAAACAAGAGTGAAACATAAAAAAAGCATAAAGCTCCCCAGAGGAAACTCGTCATTTAAACACTTCTTCCTCTCCAGCAGGTGTTACTCAGTCAAGCAGCGTGGGCTGTTCTGGTCGCCACCTGCAGACTACGGCGCCTCCTGCAGGAAGGGGGTGAATGAGGAGCGGACCGTGCGACCCTGCAGAGGCTGCTGCACCCGGAAGTTGTTCACCATGCTCTTCTGGACTTCCTCATTAGCTGACGTGAAAAGAAGGCTCCGGAAGACCGCCAGCTGGAAGAAGAAGAAGGTGAGAAAGAACAGTTAGATGCTGATGAAAATCTACAACTTATAATACATGTGGATCTTTCCCTATGGGCAGAGGCCGAGTTTAAGCTCCTTCTTCTGGACAGATCAGAGAATGGAGCCAAAGTGAATAATAATTATAAACAGATCCATGGTTTATCCTCAAGGTGTTACTCCCATCCGCTACCAACAACAAAGGAGTCGAACCAAAATACAAAGTTCTGGATTTATTGGTCCACTAATCAAGGAGGACTTCCAGCTCATCAGTCATTATTTCACTGTGTTATGAACCACATCCATATCATGTGAAAACACCATGACGTATACAGCAGTGTGATAAGTTAGGTTTGAAAAACGGATCAAAATAAAATATTTATGTTCATTTTAGTGTAATTCTGTAGTTTGGTCCAAAGAGCCACTTGTGAGCCGCAGGTTTCTAGAGAAACTGTGAGCAGCTCCATCGTCTGGCCGAAGCTCCAACTGCTCCTTCAGATTAAAAAGGGCTCAGTTAGGCTTCATGAATCTGATCCGGCCGCTTCCAGAAAACATTTAAAAAGGCAGATTTCCCTGAGAAGAAGCCCGATAACAAACCTGAACAAATCTGAGCGACATCTCTGTTACATCGTTGTTGTTTAAACGAAGCTGTAAAACGGATATGAAACCAAGCTTGGGTTCGGATTTACTACAAACGCCGCAGCTCAACCACATCTAATTAACCAAGGCACCTTCGTTCAGCAACCACAACACCAGATATGCTGAGACTCACTGAAGCCTGAAGGCTACCTTTAGGCAGGCAAGGAATATGAACAGCATTCAAATAAAATTTAAAAAAAGGGACAAAAGTTGTACCAAGATTTTTCATTATTACTTTTTATTAAACCAGACTGTAAAAAACGTGAGATCTAAAAAAGAATTTACTGTTCCACTAAGAGAGCTTAATTTAACTTTAAATATATTTGTCCACATGGGGGCAGTAGAGGAAGACTTAAAGCAATAAATGATCAACGTTGATGTTCTGTGGTTGAAATACTTTTCTTTCTGGTTTTGGAGACTCGTAACTGGGTAAAGCTGTGACTCAAATATCCGCTAAATATCTGGTTAAAACAGTTCCATTATTTTCAATTGAGGTTTTCATGATACTAAAACTGAGACATGAAGAGTTACTCTCAGGTCTCTAAGTTAGACATGTACCTGGTCGTGGCTGACTTCTATGTGCTGCTTCATGACAATCCAGGTGACGGATTCAGTCAGCGGGGGCGTGGTCAGAGAGCCGTGGTACGTCCAGTAGTCGTCGATGTTGGCGGGTAACAGACTGACTGGATCGAACCGTGTGAACTCCACAATGCTGTCCTGCAAAGACGGGGAGAGAAGAAACGAAGCAGAAATCATCAGAATAACGCCCAACGTTCCCAAAATGCTAAACAAGGAGTCGACCTTAAAGTTGGTTCTGTAACGAGACTTAGTCTGCTTAATTTTTAGTCCCAGAAGACGTACGACGATAAAATAAAAAAATTAAGGAAACCGTCAGTGCAACTGTCCAAGCAGAGGCTGGAGCTTCAGGGACAGAAGAGGGCACCATCTTCAAAACATGATTTTAGTGGAAGTGTTTGGTGATTAAACCACAACGAAGGTGTCCCAAGTGCAGCTCAGCCTTTCTAACCCTAAGAATAATTTCATGTAGCACCCCTAAAGTGAGATATTGGCTAAAATAGGGCTGAAAGATTTTAAGAAAAACTTTAAAGTGCAATTTTTTTCTGGCAGAGATTCCTGTTTCGATTTCAATAGGTCTCTCTTTTTTAGCCTATGGCACTGGTGCTACAGAGGCTGCCGCTTTTTTTTTTTAAGCATAGAATAAAAAGTTGTAGCACCAGCACAAATTTTCTCTAAAATCTCTAAAAGAAGTGCATATGATTACTTCAACACCATGACGAATAACAGTAATGCACACAATGAAAATATTTATATAGAAACATGTTTGTCAGTGAAAATGCAAACAGAATAATCCTTTAATTTATACATATTACTGTAGATGTGTTTAATACATAAAGTTGAGCATGTGTTAAGGAATGTGTGCAATTTGTGTCATACTGCAGTGTGTTCGGTGTATTAGTTTTAGAGAAATGCATGCGCAATATTTTAGTTTGTATGCCTATAATGCAAGCATACATATGTTTGTGTGTGATATTACACTTTCCAGCAAGTCTGCTGGCCACCAATTTAAAATTGGTCTCCGGTTCCTCCTAGATTTTCGCCACTCCTTGCTTTACTTATGAACTTTGCCCTTCTTCTCAGACTTTCCTTGGTTTGATGCGGTTTCTATTTCTTGGTGATGGGCTCTTTTGGTTTCTTATTTTCTATGAAGGGTTTGAAACATCCCGCTTCTGACTGCCAACCGAATTTTCTGAAGCGCACACCGTCTACCAGTGGACTGGTTACAAATTGTGGGAATTCTTGTGTGATATAAGGCTAATTTAATTAATAAGGTGACAATTGGTTATCACAATAGACTACAACAGGGGTGCCCACATTCTTTCAGTTACTTAAAAGATGACCAATCCTAAGGGATCTTTTCACACAAACAAACGGCTATTTATTTTATATTATTTAAATTATAATTGTATATTTTGTGCTTTTAGGATGAAGCATATTTTAAATGAATTTAAATCTAATCTATAGCAGAGATTAGTTTGTCTTGCATAACTGCATTAACCTTCTGTGGAATGTGTCCGATTCTCCCCAAGCACAAGCAGACGCTGATAAGTGAGATCAAGGCTTTTTTTATGCTCAAAGCTCATCCAAGCATCCAGAGACTATGACAATAAATTGGTTTCTTGAACAATCAATTGCAATCAGACTCTCTAAACGTTGAAATATATTTAGGTGCACATATATAAATGATGGGCTGGATTCTGCTCAATATTCACTCTCCTCACTAGTCCCAGAATGGGAGCTGCAAGGACTGCTGAGCCGATTTCTGTCTGTCTGATCTTTTTCTGATTTGCTACCCCGGCCCCCCTTCTAGCTCTGCCTATACGAAGAGACTTAAACTCTGCTAAAGCTAATAACGCAAAGCTAACGTAGAGTGTGCATGCATGCTTAGATGCGTATCAGTCAGCTTTTCATTCAGGGATATACAGTGTGACATATATAGTGCAATAAATTATTTTGTTCAACCAGTCGATCGCGAGAGGCGTCCACGTATCCATACTTGCGTTTGACTTTTGATTCCCATGCAAATTGGTGAGCCCCCATGCGCACTCTACGGTAGCTTTGCGTTAGCCGCCTTAGAAGATATACGATTACTCAAACAAGATGGTTTATGTTCGCATCACTCAAGGTGGAAAACCCATGAACAAGCTGGTTGGGCAGCTGAAACACCGTCACGCAGTTGGTTGAAAGTGTTTGAAAACAGACAAATTTGGCCAATGGTTAGAAGCACAGAAGGCCACTCATTGTAAGAATTTAACCCCAGTCAGGAAACAGCAAAATGGTTGTCCGGTTCTAAGAGGACCTGGAGACCACTTTTAAATTACACTAAAATTATTTAGCATTTTAAAAAGGTAAAAATACTTTCAACGGTTTGGTGTTTGGACACATTTTCCAGGTGCGTTTGACTGACCTTGTGTCTTATAGCAGGCAGCGCGTCGACCAGCTTCTGTAGCCCCTCGTGTCTTTTGCCCACCTAAACCAGGATTAGACCAACGGGATTAAGATCTAACTCCATGTCACCATAAATAGCCGAGCCGCACCATCTCATGCAGGCGGCTCAGCAACAAACAGATTCATGAGCAGAGGTCAGGCGTGTTTGTCTGTGAGCGGCACAGGAGCGTACCTTCAGAAAAACTCCGATTACAGCGAGTCCGTTCTCCTCCATCACCGCCTCCTCGAACAGGGTGTACCTGTCAGCGTTCCAGTGGACCAGGTGGAGCTGAAAACACAAGACGGCCAAACTAAAGCGTGTGCAGACTGTTTTCATCGATCGGCTGCAAAATACAGTCCAGAACACTTTGGACACAAATCTGACGTGGACAACCTTCACATGACTGGAACATCTGGGGACATGAGAACATGAGAGTTAACGTTCGTCAGCCAAACAGCTGTTAGAGTCCAGGGACATGGAGGGTTACTGAAAGCAGACGATAATTGTTCAAAGCAACGTAAATGTTTTTCAAAACTGATGTAGGGAAAACTAGAGGAGCAAAATAAACCAATACTCCCTTTTAGGAGAGGACAGCCTTTATTCCAGTTGTGAAAATAAAACTGGTACTCAATCAAAGAAGAACGTTTTCTCATTAGAGAGAGACGAGATGCTGAAAACAGAGGTCTTAACTAGAAAATCTTATAATTTTTTAAAATACGTTTTACTAGCAGAGACTTCCCTTATGTTTTGACTGTTGGGAGTTTGCTTTAAATAAGCTGGAACAGAAAACGTTCTTCTGTAGAACAGTTTACTGCATTTTTCCCCCCATTGTTGTCTAAAACCGCACCGCAATGGCGAGCTTTTGGCCTCTGGGATTTTGAAATGGCTTAGATTTTTATGAATACAGGGTTTTGTTAAGAGTTTATCAGCAGTTAGTATCTAATGAGTAGTTCTTGCCTTTCTTTAGCACTCTAACTTGTAGATTTGTATTTTAAACCTAGCTTAGGTTTATCGTGCAGCATATCTTTGATTCCAAAAGCAATACTTTTTTTAACCTTTAGTAGTAATATATTTGTGACTCACTTTTTAATCCTTCATTTGAAACAAACTGAAGTTCTTCAACTGTACCGTGTGATAAATAAATATCTGAGTCATTGGCAAACATTGCTATTTTAACCTTTATTAAAACAAACGGATAGTCATTTTTATATGCAGAAAAGGGGAGTGGTCCTAAACACATTCCCTGTGGTACACCACAGCAAACTGTTTTCTCCTCTAATAGGCTTCTATTAAAAGAGACAGTTACTCTCCTGTTTTCAAGAAAACTCTTTAAGTGAAAAGTGATGCCGCTATTTTAAGCAGAAGGTTGGGAACAATGCGATCAAAAGCTGAGCGGAAATCTAGCCGTACGGATCCTGCTAGCCTTGAGGTTTAAATAAATATCAGGAAGTTTGGAGATTGAGTCCTAACCAAAATAGATTGTTTTATGAGATGCAATTTCTTAAGCTTTAAATTGATGACATGTTTGCATTGCAACCTGGTTACAAATTAAAACATTGTTGGTCTGAGTAATTTTCAAATACTTTTAGCTAAACAAAAACAAAAAAACATTTAGTTTTACAATGATGATAATACAATGATCAATACAACAGAGCGCTGGTAACACAACTTTTTTGGGGGATTGCAGAGATCTGCTTGGTCTGAGTGCCAGTTAGCGAGTTGTTGACCTTTGGCCTGTGTGCTCTGCCCTGCTTTCTACACGCTACGTACAAATTATTGGAAACATGCAGACACTACAAAAACTAACTGACAGGATTGCTATTTCATCTAAATATGGCAAAACGTTTGAAATATAATCACTAATACTTTCAGTTATGTATATTTTCAAAAAATAATTTATCCATCATCATTAAGGAATTAAAGTCCTAAATGCATCATTATAAATGATGGCATTTTAAGGAAATCGTTCAGAACATAAAATAACTTCCATGGCTTTCTTTTGTCTGGGTGTGAGTAGGAGCTCCGTACCTCTGCAGGGAACAGCCTCCGGTCGACGGTGTGCTCTGAGCCCCAGTCGTTGGTCTCACCCCAGTGGAAGTGGAACTGACACAGCCTAAATGTGTCTTTTAAGGGGCCCCCCTTCAGTGCTGCACAACAAACAAAACAGAATATGCGATTCAAATTAGTGCTGGAGCTGCATGGTGTTAGGAAGACGTGTGTGATAACACGTCATAACAAATTTTCCTGTTTTAGTTAAGAATATAAATATACTTTCTTTAAATTTGTTAAATTCTCTACATCTCCCTTCAGTTTTGGCTAAAATTTGCCTTTAAACTCTACGACCTGGACTAGTGTTCTGCGTCTCCTTCCACGAGCTTCCAACAGCAGTTTTCTGGGATTTTTGCCCATCCCTTCTAACAGACTGGTAGAACTGGGAGAAGTTTATAGGCCGCCTTGCTAAGAAACAGTTTACCGCTCCATTTACAAAGTTCCCATGAGACTGAGGTCAGGGCTTTGATATGGCCAATATAAAACATCGATTTAGTGGAATTCGTTTTGGCTGTTCTCTGCTACGAGGTTTTAAACGGGGTTTTCCTCAGCTGAAACCAAAGGCTGGCCGCTTAATTTCAGGCTGTTTTTGAAGAGCCGAAACATCTGCAACTGTCTCTCTCTCCTCTAAATCCACTTTTGTTTTTTATCTTATGGTTTAGGTTCTGATAGGTTCGCTTGGCTTGATTTGCTTATAGTTGTGAACTTGAGGTTGAAATTAGGTTTTTATCTCTAAAGCAAGCTCATTGTTTGGCCTCTCTTGGTCATCACATAATATCAACCATGTAAACGTCACACTTGTCTGTTGACAAGGACATTCCCTTAAAACTCTTTAAACTATGCAGCTTTGGGAAGTTTATGGAAATCTTTAAACTTACTAATGGTTTGACTGATGATTTCTTTGAAACTTCATAAGATTTCAAAAAATGTGTTACTTATGCTACTCAAATGTAAATTAACCAATCAGGACCTCACACAGCCATTGGATCACGTGGTTTCCTACAGTTCGTTTTTCACTCCAGTTTTACGTATAAAGCTTCATCTGGTTGGATGGGAAACATCAGCGCACACATGTTCCCCCTGGATCAGGTCTGGGTTATCTCAGGCCCTGAAAACACTGCATTTATATCTCGGCTCCATGGTCTGGATCACCTTCCAGGTGAGCAATGAACCGTCGCTCCGTTCTGAGGTCGGGGGAGCTGTGAGCACGGTTTCATCCGGGATGTCTCTGGACATTTCTGGATCCATTTTCCTTCCATCTTAACGACTCCCTCTGAGTTACTGGTGCTTGACAAACATCCCCATGGAATGATACTGCCACCACCATGCTTCACTGTAGGAATGGTATCTTTCTAGTCAGGTTTTTTTTATAGCACATTTCAGCAGCGAGAATAATTGATTAGCCATGCCTGGTATCCTCCAAACATCAGTGAGTCAATCTTTTGTCTCAACAGACCACAGAAACTTAAGCCTGGTGGTTAGATCGCTGAACAGATGAAATGCATCTTAAGCTTGATGGCAAACGTTGTGGAATGAGTCAATGTAACCAGATTTAGAAAATAATTAAACTGTTCTTTCCTGGTTTGCTTTATTTTTCCCATAAAGCCTGTTGAGGAACCGGTTGCAAAATGCTGATTAAGAACTTTCCAGGAAAGCATAGGGGCAGAGACTACAATCCCTTTTATTGTCATTACTTTTTACTGTGTTCACAAACTATTCACTGAAAGTCAAACAGCAGAAACGACCTAAAATGCCTCCCTCTCCTCCTCTTCAGCCATTTATGTTCGTAAAATAAGTTTTCAAAGGAGGAAAGTTTTAGTCGTGGTATTATTTCTTACACCAAGATAGGAAAACACAGTTTATTTATCTAAGCAATCTCAACATTTCACTACAAGTACTCATATCATTCATGATGAAGATGGAAAACATTCTTTGTCTGTAACTATGTTATATCCTCAGATGGGTTAAATTGTGTAAAGAAAACTGTTTTTTTCCACATTTTTGCTCTAATTTTTAATCAGTTAGCAGAAATATTCAACAGATTAGCCCTACGTTGAAGGTGTAGGTACTTCCACCTCCTCTGAATATATTCAATTGTTCTGAAAATAGCCCCATAATATTTAGTTATGGTATGTTGGGACATACTGGTGATTATACCAGAAAAGGTACCAATTATACGTGAGACAGAGATCAGCATAAACACACAGGTCACATGAAGGTCAGCAGCTTCACGTGGCTCTGAGTGCAGCATTGATTTCTGGGGTTTCATACTTATATGAGGGCTCTTTAAGATGGGAGGTGGGGGGGAGAAAATCCTCTTATGTAAATGAAAACATGCCCCGCTGAGACTCCCCAGCTAAACTCTCAGGATTTAAAGGGAAAGGAACTGAAAGAGAAAGAAGCCGAACAAACATTTGTTCAGCCTCTCCGTGGTCATGTCTGCGAGGTGTTTCTGGGACAAAAGAAAACTTGATTAAATATTTAAATGTTACTCACTGCTCTTGTTTGTGGTGTCGTCATACTCGACCAGGAAGGAGTAGCCGTTGTTCCAGATCTGCTGGCAGGTCTGCGGGTCGTAGCTGGTCTTCAGAGGTTTCAGCTCCGCATCAAAGATGGTTTTCCTCAAGGAGATATCTATGGGGGACTGATGATCTCCTCCAGGTACCTCGAGGGGTCCCTGCCACATGGGATGCACTGGAGATGAGAAGAAGGAAACAGGCAAAAAGAAACGTCAGATTGTGCGAAGCTGCAGTTTCCTGCGGACCGGGAGGAGAAAAAAAAACTGCTAACACATACTTTCGCCGTTGTGCTGCGCAGCTGAATGGTTTTTCAGACAGTCCATATTGAAAGAAATCAAAGATGGTCCACAGAATGAACACCTATCGCCTACGCTGTGACCGTTCCCCAGACAGACGGTCCTCTGTCTGCTATGAGCCAACTAAAGGCAGAAATGAGTCAGTTTCTTTCTTTAAAGGAAACAACTTAAAAAAAAAAAAAAAAGAAGAGAGAAGTGGGCCGGCTGTAAAGAAAGTGACACTCGGAATGTCCTGGCACCTCCCCAGCTCCGGTCCACAGCAGGAGAAACAGACCAGGACCTCTGACCGGTCAAAGGGTCGGCTTGAGCCAGTGCCTCTCAGCGGTTCTGACTTCTAATTACCCCGAACTCAGCTTGGTTTCCACAGCAGGCAGTTTCAGCTTATTTTTGTCCAAAAAGGAGTCCAAAATTTAGGAAGAAACATCCCATCAGATCCACCTTATGGAACAACATCCTTCTGAATCTAAACCACGAAGCTACAGACAAAAAGGCAGAACAGGTTGTTTTTCCCCTTTCACTCTGGTTCAAGTTTAACATCCGAGCTGAACAGGTCCGACTGGGAGCCGGTCTCCGTCTTCATCAGATTGCAGTAGCTCCTCCTCCTCCTTCCCCTGTTGTTGCCTGGACACACAATACCTGCTTTCAAAGCCGTTCCTTCTCGCGCACAGTTACTCTGAGCTGTTGGATAATCAAACTTTAGAGTCGCGCATTAACAGCGGACGGCGTTTTCCAATCTGTTAAGTGGGCGACCCTTCAAAGAGGAAACGGCAGCATGGCTAGAGACCAGCGGAAACATCCAGGTTTCTACACACCAGCTTGTTATGAGTAATTAAATACGGAGAAATAGAATTTTTTTTCTTTTTATTAATAATCCTGGGTTCTTAGACTGGGCAATATGGCTTACAAATTAAATCTTGAACTTTTCTTTACACTAAATCCTACTTCAATTGATTTTTTTTGGTTGCTTTTATTCCTTAATAGTATGGTTACAGTGTGGTAACCGGCCTGGGGTTCTTCTGCATGTTCTTTCGGCTCTGTGGGTTCTCCTGCTTCTTTGCCATACCACAAACATGACTGTTGGGTTAACTGGCGAATGTGTGCGAGATTGTTTGTCCTTTGATGACCTGGTGAATTGTCCAGGCTCCAGTGCCTTGAGACGACATCTGTTGTAAATTGGCGCTACATAAATAAACTGATTCTTGATTAGTTGATAACATCTGACCAGTGTTAATTTTTCTCTTAGTCTGTTCTTGACATCTTTTTAAGATGTCCAGAATTCTGTTATAACAAATAATATTTTACCAATAATAAACCAAAATCAGATATCAGACAATACTGTCAATTTCAAATCCAAACTAGTCTGAAGGGAAGTCATAGTGGAGAAGTTACTTTTAATTAGCGCATTTGAGGTGCAGTTCACCTCTTTGGCCACCAGGTGCCACCAAAGACGACTCTATCCACAAGCTTTGGCAAATGAACATTTTGTCCACAAAACCTTGACTGAGACAAATCAAACATCTTCATTTCTGTCCCAAAACACTTTTACCAAAACTTCCACCAACTTAAGCCTCACCATCAACACACATCCCTTAGTCGCCGTCTACTCACGTTCACAACCAGCCATTTTTAACAGTTACCTTACCCATCCTTTGAACGCCACGTTTACATTACAAGCTCTGGAGCCTTCCGTCCAAATCCCTCAATAACCTCCAGCGGACACAAAGCTCTGCTGCTCATCTACACCTGGTGCCATGATCATATCAGTTCTCCGGTAACCGGTTCCCTTTCTATCGGCTCCTTCATATCAAATCCCTCCATAATCGAGCCTCTTGTTACCTGACCATCCTGACCCACTGTCGCACTCTTTGCTGGAGCCTAAGCTCCTCTGATGCCGACCTCCCTTCTCCAACGAAGCCTTCTCCTCCGTCTGCCAATCTCTCACCAAAACACATCCATGGCCATACATGAAACATGTCCTGCTTTATGCCAATTGTGTGTTTTCTGTGTTTGATTTTGAAGATTTTATCCCGATAAAGTGTTCCTTTGAGTTTTGTTGTTAGTTTTCTTTTGTTTGTTTTTTAGAACGGCAGCACATGATAAATAATAAGAAAGTAAAAATGAATAAGACGCATCAATAAGGTGTGAAGTACGGATGCTTTCAAAACCTGTGGGACAGAAGTTGGAGAAAACACAACTGAATTAATAGTTTTCTTGACACAGCCGATCACTTCAGTCTGGCTTGTGTCTGGTAGTTTCTGTTATTAATTTGTTCAGATAATTAAAGTATCTCCTGATATTAGAGATTTTACCCGATTGCTGTGAATCGAATGTTAATCTCTTTTTATTTCATCTGATTACATAACACTAGTTAAAGGTAACTGTATGTTATTTGTGTGTTTTATCTACAGTGGAACAGAGAAACCGTATGTAAATGGGTTTTGAAAGACATTTCTGGACCTGTCAGACCAGCTTGGGCGTGTTTTAAGCCTTTGTGGTAAGAAACTAAATTACATGGGATGATTCTTAGCCTTTATTCATCCTGATCCACCTCTGAGTTCATAATCAAACTAAAGAAATCCCAGAAGACTGACAGAGACAGCAAAGTAACAGAGCAGCAGAGCCTTTTATTGAACTACAATAGATGTGTAGGTGAAAGGGCTTCACCTGCAGAACATCATCGGGGGTCAGGGGTCGTTATGTTGCACAGAGCGAGCCCACTTCCTCCCTCAATGCAATTAAAGGACAGATTCTGCTGTAACGGCCGAACTGGTCCGGGACTACAACCCAAAAGAGGAGCCGCTGGCATCGTCGGTACTCACCCTGAGAGAGCACAGATTTGCTGGAGCACGCCGTGAGGTTGCACCGTCGGACGGGCAGAATCCTGGGGGTCCGGAGAGACCTGGCGAGCTGAGAGACCAGCGGTCGCACCGCGGCGCAGAAACTCACCATTCTCACCAGGAAAAGAAGAAAAGAAAAAAAACTCCTACAACTGCTAAAGCGAGGCTGGCTAGTTAGCTGCTGCTCACAACAACGTGTCGGAGAGCTGCCGCCGTTCTTTCTCTATCCTCCTCCTGCTCGACTAAAGGCGGGCGAATCGTTGAGGGTGTCACCACCGGGAAGAACAGCCGTGTGGACTACAGGAACGGCGGGCGTCCTTCCTCCTACCGCCCGTTGAAGACTCAGCTAACGGCTGACGGTTGGAGACACTGGCTCACCAGAACGGTCGATGCAGGGGGAGGGGCTGCGGGTCCGGCCAATCAGAGGCCGCCTCAGAGGGGCGTTAGCAACAACCGTAGCAACGGAAGGGGACCGTCAACACCGCCGCGAGGAGTCCCACTAAATATCTGAAAAAAAGGTTGAAAAATGCTTAAAGCATTAGCAGTTTCTGTGGCAGGTTAGATCAATTTTATAATTATGACATTGTTTTAGTTTGTTAAAGAGTAGAGAGAATGTTTATGGGGGGGGAATGGATATTGGGTGTTCCAGCAGTTGAAACATGTAGATATCCTTCTGTCTGTAAACACTTTTAACATTCAGTATTCTGCTACTGAATGAATGCACTCAAATAAACCTATGTTTCCTAATTACCCAAAATATACATTTATAGCTTTTTACTCATATTTGCATGTGACAAGTCGTTCAGTCAAACACTAGTTTATCTTTTTTTACATTTCTTTAGCTTTGCAAACAAAAAAAAATCATATAGAAGTTTATTCAGTTTGACTACAAGTTTGGTCTCTATTTCTTTTAATCCTCCGTCTTGAGTCATCACATGTTTTTATGTTAATTTTCCCCACACGGTCATCAAATGTATTTTTATAACAAAGCTTTAAACACCAAAGCAGGTCCTACAAAAACCCCCAACCAGTTTTTGTAATAACAAGTTACGAAAGGTTTCTGTAAAAAAGGTTTTGTACGCCACAGATATAACCTGTAATATATTTTTTTTTTATTAATCAGAACCTGAAACATGGAGTAGTTTATATAAGCAAGGTTTCCATAAGGTTTCTATTTAAAAATATACATAAATCTGTATCAACTGTATCAATCAGACGTGTAAGTAAACCAGTTTCTAGTATGTCTGACAAAGAGAGGGAAGAAAAATTTAAAAAGCATTTTAAACTTTTCCTTGACTGAAATTAATCAAAGACCCGATTATTTTTTACATTTTTATTAGGTTTCTTATTCCTTTATTTGTCATAGACAACCAAATATGATTGCATTCCTTGTCAGTTTTTGCTTGTTTGTTGCATTTGTGTGAATATTGCCGACACTACTGGTACGGGAATCCAGAAACATCATACATCTCTCAAAACCAACGACTTTTACTCAAACTAAGTTGTTTTCACGGTTTGTTCGTGAGCTTCAGTGTTGCAACACTGTTTATCAAGAACGTCAGCAGTAATGGACAAAGCCAGTAACTTTGTTGACAAAACTCACAAGAGATGTCGTTTGATCAGCCGTTGTGATTAAATGTTCAAAGGTATTTATTTGTATAAGAACAATGGATAGTCATTTAAAACTATGTGATATATTTTGTGTCTTGTCCAGTTGACGAAACCTTCTGGAAAACCTTGTTCATCTGCTTCCGAAACAAAACTGTATTTTCTTTTATCTGCATTATTAGCACTCCTGTCATGTCTTCCCCACACAGGCAGCTGTCTTTTGCTTGGAGTAGATGTTCGGCGAAGCACCAAGAGACAAAGAGCTACAGCTGCCAACCAAATGCTGCACTATTTTTTTACTGTGACCTTCCATATAAAACGGTTAGACTGGTAATTAAGCACTTGATTAACTTTATCAAGACATCATTGGTCCGTATGTTCCTTCAGGTAGAAATCCTTTCACAATAACATGTCCTGGCCCTTGACCTCGACTGTTAGTGTATGACAAAATGTTCATGCTGTGATGATTACCACAAACACACAGAAAAGATCAATGAAGGGTGACGACTTACCAAATAAGGTTAAAAACCCTTAGCGGCTGATTACCATTGAAAAAGCTGAAATAAAAGGTTGAGATGAGCTGAAAAGGAGGCGTTGTGGATGGAGAGAAACTTAGTTCAAATCAGCTTTTCCACCAGTAATAATGGTAAAGTTCAGATTACTAAATAGTTGGACCCCAAACGTAACAAGGACTCAGAATATCTGTAAGCCAATTCTATGTGTTTTACTGAGACATGGCTGCTGGATCATATCCCTAGGATTAGCAGAGGATCTCCGGATCACCAGTGTTAATAGCAGAAGAAAACATGAAGTACTCTAAAATATCCAAGTAGATGGCTGCGCCGACCTTTGACCCGATGAAATCTAAATCACCACTGACTATGAAAACCTCACACCAGACCTTAAACAGCTTGGACTCTGAGCTTCGTGCAGATCTGCTGATGGTGTCGAGTCAGCATGATTTTGACGGCCATACCCGAACATGCCTGTCTGCAAATTCTCTCATTGACTGTACGCTATAATGATTTAGAAGTCAGAAATACTTTATTATCCCAGTAGGGAAATGAAATGTTTATTGCAACTTATATTATAAAAGTTTCTTTAAAGATTTGTTGTAGATGCTGATAGGGGTGGGTGGGGATTATCTCCTGTAGCAGTCCGTATAGCTGCAGATATAAAGATACCTCTAAACGGACTGTTGTTGAACAGTCTGATGAGGAGGATGCTCCAGTTTGTTCTTTACTTTATCAACAATCCCTCTTTACATATCAATCTGGAGAGGATCTACAGCATCCAGCTTAACTAACGATCCCGCCTTGATTTTCGATGGCAGAAATAGTTGAAACTCATTCTCCCTCTTCTCTCTCTGTCCGTTTTGAATCTGCTCTGGATCCACAGTGCCTCCTTTTTGACATCTTTTGGGTTTATAGTTGCCGTTGAGAAGTTATTTAAGGTCTTGTGATAATCGGAGTAAACCAACTTTTTACCATGGTAATATAACAAGTGTCCAAAAGTCAGAAAATATCAAGTTTGTACAATTGTATATTATCCAAAACTGAAGAGGGTATTTGTACAAAAAAAAAGTAAAATTCCTGTTAAAAACTAGGAATTTGAACTTAATTACATTAAACAAAAGTGCTTTTCAGTGGTTTCGGATATTAGATGAACCCATACTGATGGGTTGCCACCAAAGTGCTGCAGCAGGAGTCGCCCAGACCTAGAACCCTAAACCAAAAAGACAAACGTGACACAAAGCATCAGAAACTGTTGTATTTATTGTCTTCATAAATTGGTCCAAAAGGTTCTTGAACAGAAAACAAATACGAAACAATGGAGACACAGGAATTAGAGATGTTCAGCAGTAAATAACTGGTTCTGAGGCCCGGCTCTGTCAAATTGACCATTATGCTCTCAGTAAGTCCCACTGATACAAAGTCCTGGGGGCCAAGTTACCGTCCAGGTAACATTTTTTTTTTTTTTTAGATTCTCCAAGAGAGTTATGGGTCCATATTTGGAGAAAAATCAGTTGAACTGTGAAAAAGAGGTAGCAAACTAACACCCTTATGGCACAAACGGAACCAGAACCTCTCGAGTGTGTGGGAACGACCGGACCCGTAAGACGACGAGAGCATTTACAGGCAGGAGTACCACGACCAAAGGAACCATGGCCCGACTTCCTGTTCACCTCTTACTTTTATTTCCTCTAACTTTACAAAAACCTCCATGAACAATACAGTACATTTATAAAAAAAACACTTTTTAAACCATCAGGAGCATTTCAGGAATTGAATAAAATGAATAAAAATATGCAGACTTGACTGCATTTTCCAAAAGTTTCTTTAAAATATTGAATCTATTTACAGCATCTCGTCAAAGCGGGTACGAAAGCACGTAAAGGGGCGGGGACTAAAGATGAAAGTGTTCTTCATTGAACTGGTTGTTTATTAATTTCAGCCTACTGTCCATCCGAAAACAAAGCATTTATCAGAGTCCTTCAGGTGGCACCGGCAGGAGCTTCAATCCAAAGTGATTATGTCGCCGTCCTCGTCATCCGTCGCCGCGGCCGATTGATCCGTCCGTGGGCGCTTGGTGGAGGTCTCGCCGGAGTCCGAGTCCGGGTGCTTCCTCTTGACGCCGGTTGCCGCGGCTGCAGAGCTGGACGGCGCGCCCAGCTCCTCGTCAGAGTCGACGATCATGATGTCGTCCTCGTCTGCTGCAGCTAACATCGACATTGATCATCAGAATCGAGAAAACACTTGCTGACAGCACAAAGATATTTTCCTTTGTAAGAGGAAATAAAACATAAAACAACGTTTAAAAGAAGTTATTTGCCGACGCCGACCTTTGGAAGACGTGGACGGCTGGGCGGAGTCTTTGTTGCCATTGGTGATGCTGTTAACTTCCTCCTGGTTGCTCTGAGGGGGAGGAGCTTTGTCTGGGGCCTCGCCCACCACCTCGAACTCTACGTCTCGCTCAAGCTCCTCTCTGTTAACGAGCAAAGAGACTAAAGTTGAATTCAATTTCTGTTTGCTCTGAATTATCACCAGAAGCCGTCAGATCACGGCACGGAGAAACGTACGTGTGCAGAATGTTGACGAGGAGCGTGTAGTCCTGAAGAAAGTCATCAACCTGGAGACGGCTGCCGTTACGGATCCCAAAGTCAGAGAGGAATTTGTTGTTGTTGGCTGTGAGAAGAGAACATTTTTGCCAATGTCAAATCCACAGTCTGGCCGGAGCAAAATCAATACTAGGTTGTGTAGCAGCAGCTCGATTGGTGAATGAGGTTTGCTGTGGATCTGATAACAACTCGGGACATTCTGACCCCATTCAAACACATTGAGCTCTTTGTGTAACTTGAGCTTTTCCACACTAAGGAAGCATCTTTTGGCCGGTGGGGTGCAGTTGGGGCTGGTTTCCTGGAAGGCGGTGTGAGACACTAACATCCAATCTCACCATCCATTATCATCCATTATATCTGCTAAACCCGGTCTGGGTCTAAGAGGCACCAAACAGTTCGTATGGATGTGGAAGAGCAGCAGCTCGACTTTGAGCCCCACGCCCTGTCTCTAAGTGAGAGCGCAAACACCAGGGCTGCTAAATAGGACCCGAATATCTCGTTATCCCAACATGAGTATCAATGTTGTTATCAGAAAGGATGGTTACATATTTTTTTATTCTGATGGACTGTTTAGTCAGTAAAACTCTATAATACCAAACACACAATGAACCTGGCCAAAAATGCTCCAGATCCCGTCTATACTACATTTTTCTCTCGTTCCTAAACAAGATCTTCAGATTCTTACTTGTACTTGTGTATTTGCACTACAAAGAAGAGAAACATTTTTTATTTTTTTGCAGCGCAACGCAGATTTGAGAAGTATAATTAATTCCATCTCAAACTTTAGGGATTTTTTTTTTTTTTTTAGCAAATTAAGCGTTGAGTTTACATGAACGCAAAACTAAAAGCGGAGTAGCTACATTCCAGAGGATTAAGTATTCCAAACTTTCTCTTGGCGAGGCCATGTGTCACTAAATCATTAAATGTTTATTAACTTAATTATGCAATAAAGAAAAACCTCTCTGAAGTTATACAAAGTTGTTCAATGAATATGAAGTTTAATCAAAAGTTTGTTAAAAATAGGGACACCAAGGTTCAACCCTGCTGTGCGTTCGTCTTCAGTTCAAACGTCATCTGTTTGAAATACACTAAACTCAGCTAAAAATGTGTTCAGAATCCTCTTTCCTTTCTTCCTACCTTCCGTCTCTCCTTCTTCTGAGGAAATCAGGATTGTTCCCCTGCCGTCTTCTATCTGCACATCTGGAGCGACCATGCCAAACCGTTCCTTCAGGATCTACACAGAAAAATTGACAAATGGACGTCGTCGCGCTCTCCCATCTCAGCTCTGCTCTCTTGTTTGGGTTTACCTTGTCCTGCAGACACAGAACCGTCGTTTTCTGCACGTTGACCTTAACCGTGACTTCTGGTTTGCTGGCGCAGACGTAGCAGTTGGGACTGGGCTTGTCCAGAATACACGGCACCAGAAGTTTCTTTCTGAGGTTCGGACATTTATTCAGGAAGATCTGGGGACAATGGACATGAGACTGGGTTTAAAAGGAGGCAAACCCAACCAACAGCCTAAATCAAGGCAACTGAGACAGACCTTTACACTGTCTGTAATTAAGAGTGTAAAATATTAAATTTAAAATTAAATCAGGGGTTTTTAATTTATGATTGGATAACATGGAAAAAGCTTGAATATTATAGGTTAGTGTGCTATTATAAACAACCCAAATATGTCCTTCTGTTGAGCCTGACACATGGAAATGGCTGAAATCCAAAATGATCAAAAGCTTTCAAACAATCTGCCCAAAAACTATTTTTGGAAACAGTGATGATTAGATTTGTGGACAAACGAAGGCGTGCTGAACTGACCGTGCGACAGGACTCCAGCTCTCCAGACAGGATCTTCAGTCCTTCCAGCACAATAAGTCCCGCAATTACTGCGTTGGTTGTGGCGATAGCTGGGATGATGTTTCCTGCCATAGCTGAAAGTAAAAAAGTGAAACTCTGAGCTTCAGACAATGAAACGAGACGTTCCTACAACTGTGAGATTACTGCACATATTACACTGATCATATCAGTTGCTATGAATCCAGTGATCTGTGTCAGGTGTGGACATTTGTGGCACTCAGCAAGCCAAATATGAAATGTTTCTAACTGCCAGGAGATTTTTCCCGGAAGATTTCCACAGAACAAAGAACAAAAACCTACATTTCACATCGAAGCGACTCTTCATGTTCATGCTGAAGATGTTCATGCGCAGGTTTGCTGCCGCAGTTACAAAGTCCATGGCTGGAGCGTCATCCTTGCATTAAGAGGAATATTATATTTTTTAAATCACCTAGCGTAAAGCTGAAGGCATCAATGATTTAAATAGTGATATTTGCTAAATTTCTACATAACATGCCCATCGCTGCAAACCTTGTCCCAGACGAGCTCGGCGTTCTCGCCCTTCTCCTGCAGCTGTGAGCGCAGCATCTCCACGCTGTGCTTGAACAGCTGGCAGCAGCCCCAAACATCCAGAACCTGCTGGTCCTTCAGCCCAGAGGCCGCCGAACCCTCCTCCTGAGGATGTGCTGAAACGATGGAGAAATTAATAACCCAGAGAGGGAAAACTCATTTCATTCATAAGACAACGTGCTTACATGTTGGCATTTCTCGAAGGACCTTTTAAACTGCCTAAAGCCAATAAAATCTAACCAATCTTTACTCTTAACAAAATACCACTAAACTTGTGCGATATGGATTAAAATTAATTTATATGGGATCTTATGACAATTTCACAATGAGAATTAAGATAAATATTGATTTGATACAGGCTTCTTTAGGACACCAGTTGGATTAGGAAGTGTGACTTTCACTAAATCATTGATAAAAAAAGTATTTATCAATAATCTAAAATAGTTGTTTGAGCTTTCAAAAAAATCAATAGTCTCATTTTTTCATGGTGATGATAAGTCATAACGCTCGTCACGAAATGTGTCACGATTATGATAAAACATAGGACAAACACCACGGCACATACCACTGTTCTCCAGCTGCTGCCAGTCCAGAGGAATGGGAGCTTTTCTCTTTTTCCACAGCTTGTCCATGGTCAGCAGGTACATGATGTCATCTTTGAAGAGCTTTGGAAAAGAGCCAATCACAGCAGGTCAGTGCTGATAACATCCACAGCGACACTAAAGTCTCCAATGTTTCTGGTAACAGTCTGGTGGGAATGTTGTCTTTTTTTGTCATTAGTGGGGGGAGTGTGAATATAATTCTCTTAATATAAATATATGGAGGTGGTACAGTGAGAGAAACCATGTTCATCTGTCATTATTTATCAGATAAAAGTTGCTTCCTGTGAGCTCCAACCTCTTTTTAAACTGATGTCAATAGAGCTGAAACAACAAATCGGTTTAAAATTGATTATTAAAATAGTTGACATCTAATTTCGTCATCGATTAGATGCTTTATAACCACGTTTTACCGTAAGCGGTCTATTTTTAACACAGTCTGTTATATCTGCGGTCAATATGTAGCAGCAATGAGCCTAACGCTGGGATCTACCGATGGAGCAGCAGAAGAAGAAATCAGCCAATCGTTAGCCTTGTTTCACTAGCGCATGGCTCAGATGGCACAAACACATTTGCCCTGTGCAAGATGGCGGAGGACGTAGAGTAGAAGCGAGTGCGGTTAAAATAACCGATAGCTAATAACACATTAAACGGGCTAAATACTGTTAATGTATGCCGATAATGTTAATTTAGAGTTCCAGGTGTGTGCGCAGCTTCGTCACGTTTTGCGTGTACTTATTTCATAATTTTGTATTTCTTCTGACAGAAAAAGAAAAACAAAACAAGCAACAGTAAACGAATACATGTGGAACAAGACGCTCACTTACAAACTCTGTCCAACTAAGTCAGCCTCCTGCTGAACATTCAGACTAAAGATAAAATGTAAATTTAAATATACAGCATAATAAGCGTTGAGATAAAATTTAATGGAATTCTACCCACTTTTTCTATTTTTTTTGTCTAAAAGTGAACAAATATTTTACACCGTTGAGCTCATTAGTTCCTTTAAACAAAGTTAAATAAATTGCAGTGAAAGCTACAGTTCTCCTGTATTTTCCTTTTTTAAATGAATCTTTGTTCTTAGTAGCTTATATGGTTATACATTTATTTAGCCATTACTTTAATGGCTAAATAAATGTATAATAAAAAGCGATTGATCGATTAATTGTAAAAATATTCTACAGATTAATCAATAATGGAAATTGTACATCAGGGAAAATTGTACATCATGTTCAAAACTGGAAAATTTTATAACACTTAAATAATTTAAGTGACCAAATAAAACTACTATCATCAAAGAAATACTTGGATATTTTTAAAGAAAAGTTACGGAAACTAATCATGAGTAAAAATGCGGAAAAGGAACATTAACAACAAACATCAGAGGAAAGTGATACGCACCCAAGTTTGAAACTGAACAGTTAAAGATTTGATTATTATTAAAAACACTTGCTAATTCAGCAGATTAGCATCCTGGGAAAATGCACGACATCCAACCTGTTTGGGAAAAAAAAAGCAGCACCTTCGGCATTCTGCCTTTTCATCAACACATTATTTCCATTTTTATATTGTGGCTAGTATTATTTTATAACCGTTATTTTAGCTCTACTCTTGTTCAGGATAGAAAAACATATTTCCATCGGCCAAATGAAACCAATGACTGTTCCATAAAGATTCAATTGTAAACGTTTTAGCATCAAATAGCTCGGGGCGATTATTTTCTAGGCTATGGCTTGTGGTGGTGACATTTGCGGTAAATATGTGTCTGCTTTCTTCGTTCTAATTTGTGCTTCCTCGTCCATGTGACTTTTGGTGAACTTAAAAGCAATTACAGAGAGCAGCACAGCAGCAGACCCGCTACCTTGTTGAAGAGTTTAACAGGGTCGTATCCGGTGGATCGAGCCCATTCTTTGGTGGAAACCCGCCGGATGTCCCCATCCTTCTCTGAGGCGGTGGCACGAGCCGCCGTCTCTTCGGGGTTCCCTGTTTACGCGGACAAGGAGAATCAATCCGCTTAGTTTTTGACCCCCAATGTTGAAAACACTAAACAGTAAGGAAAAATGAATGCAAATGTTCTACGGTACAATTTGGAGCTGCGACTCACATGCAGCCTCTGGGTCGGCCGTGTCTGGGGAGACTTCTTGATCTGCATCTTCCTCTCCAAACAGCTGGCTGCAAACCAAAAAAATATAATCACGACCAACAAAGTGCACACTAGACCTTACAGAGAGAGTGAAAGGGAATTTTCTACGGAAGAATCCTAAATGATAGAAATTAAATCCAAGTGAAGATTGGTTTCTGAAAGGGAAATCCTGATAAAACGCGAGTCTCACTTGAAGAGATACTTTGCCCAGACGATGCAGTGAATGGGCTCGGACGGTGTGTTTCTGATGGTGCATCCTGGGAAGGTCTTCTGGGCTGGCTTAGGTTGGCACTCATAGCACTCTGTCATTCCCTAATATAAATGGGTAAAGCGTAGAAGAAATTAAAAACGGAGTTACGTGTTCAGATTTTTTGTTTGTTTTTAATGGATAGCAACGGTGTTCGTGTTTACCTTTTTGATGACAGTGACCTGTCCCAGGTACCCTGCAGTCCCGCTCTCTATCAGAGGAATATCGGCTGCCAAACACATCCTGTTGACATGGTTACGGGCAGCTGGGGTGGAGGGATGTTTTAATTTTAATCATCTAGATGCAGACCTCAGGGACAGCTAAATATCAAGAACTCCTATATTGTTACCTCTGTTATCCAGAGCGTTCATCACCAACATGAACTTTCTAAAGAACTCCACATTGTAATCAGGGCTGTTGAGAAAGAAAGAAGAAATGCAATCGATCATCATAAAGAGACCCGAAGAGACGTGAAATGTCTTTGGATCTTTAATAGCTGTATAAAAAAAGGGGGAAACTCACTTCATGATGCTGTCATGGTAGGCTGTGATGTTTGCTCTGGGGCAGAACTGCATGGCGCTCTCCTTGGCCACCTGGAACACAGCGCAACCGGAGACATAAGTTAAATATACTGGGAACTCACACACGCCACCACAACAAACACAACCGTTTACATACCTGTGCTTTGGACTTGCCAACATGTTTCTTCTGAAAAAGGAACTGACGGTTTAGGTTGCTCACGTCGATTGTGTCCAAGTCAATCTGTAGGAATTCATAAGTGAGTTGAAATACAAGTAAGGTTAAATCAAACACCAAGTGTGAATTTTAAAAAGGCAGGAATCCTGCAACTTTTAAGCATGTATGTGGTCCAACACATCGGAATCAGACGGCTGCGTTAGCACTTCAGCATGCAGGGAAAAATACTGGGGGAAAGGAACATCTTCCTTTGACACCAGGTTCAACTCGATTGAGCACACATAATACATACGGGAGCATTTACGAATGGTTGATTAAAGACAACCGTCCAATCTACCCGGACCACCACGTCTAGCCTCCCTAGCGTTTTTGTGACCAAGCTTAACAGATCAGAAGGACCGATAAACTCCCCGGCTGAAGCAAAACAAATTTGATAACCGTCTGCCTGGCTGATCTTACATTTTCAGTCTCTGATGGTTTGAGGAGCATCATCAGCTGCTGTGAATCCAAGGCGTTTTTTTTACCAAGTCTAAAATCATGGCGCCCCTTTTAATGAATTACCCCCATTAATTTCATGTTCCAGGCTGACTTTTCCAAGATGCTGAATTTCTTAATGGACGTAAGCCATAATCGTCTACATAAGAGAAATTACGTAATGATTATAGATGTAATCCCTGATTCCCTTTCGATTGAGTTAAATGGTTTTAACCCAACATCCCTGGGATTGATGGTCAACAGAAACTACAAACATGTGGAGCGAAAACTTGTTTTTTTTGCCTTCTGTGTTTATTTTAAGCACTGATATTCTTAAAAGTCCTCAACTTTGAAGTAGAATTAATGAACCCTAGTTTCTGTTCTTTAGACTCTTTAGTTTACTATTCTAGCTTAACTACATGACTGTAATTCTCTAATTGCATGCCATGTAATGTAAGTTATTATAATACTAAACAGTCTTCTTCATCTAAACCAGTCAGAGAGCCTCATTGCAGAGCCTGGCTAAATTAGCACAATGGCGCCAAATTCCCCCTGAATAAAACACTGGAGCTCAGCTCTTAATAAAACAACTTTAGCTTTGGTTCTTAACGCAGACCTTCCGCCTCGAGAAACGCTTTTAACCCTGAAACTCTCGACTCCAAACCCGCCCCCCACCCCCCAGCAACACAAAGACCTAGCTAGCTGCTAGCTTCAGGCAGAAACGGAACCGACCACATCGATGTTCTTGAAGCCGGTGAGGACCAGGTTCTTCAGCAGCTCGCAGCCGATCCCTCCCGCTCCAACCACCAGAACCTTGCAGCTGGACAGAGAGTCGGCCAGCTCTTTGCGAAGGGATCCAACTAGTTGGAGCATGTTGGTGTAATAGACGTGAGGGGAGCCCTGCAAGTACTAGCGGGGAGTTAGCGGCTAACGGCTAGCTACGCTTTCTTCTTCGGCCCGCCCACCGCCCGGCGCGTTTCTTCTTCGTGAGTCAAATTCAAACAACCGATGTCAGTTACTGCCAGGAAAGAACACGACATTACAGCTAAACTCCAAAAATAGGGTTATATTAAATACTTGTTCATACGTTTACCTTCACTTGTTTGTGGCGGATAAAAAAAAGATGTCAGTTTTACAACAATTTAAAGAAAACTTTCACCGACTGACACCAATTAAACAGTTTTTTTTTCACGGAGAGACTATTATTCTCTCACGTCGCTAAACAGCCAATCCGTTCATGGTTGCTAGGGAGAAATAACAGATGATTGACCAATCAGGGTCGCTGAATTTAAAACCAACAGGGCGCTGGAAACTTTGCCATAACTGTTAGGTAAAATGCATAAAAGGTTACATAAAGAGTTTTCTTTTGTATTGGGACTCCAAGCTCCTTGTACAGATTTAGAAGAAATCATACCCTTGTTGGAATGTTTAGTATGGTATTTGATAGAATAAAGTTTAATATAGAACTAAATAGCTACTGTTTCCCTAAAATAAAAATACTATTGTGGAAGTGTAGTCATTTTTCAATTGTTTGAACATTTTTACTGGATAAGCTAGATAATTATTTTGGGACACCCACATTTCTTTGCACTATCAATCCCCAGACTAGAACCGTTCTGTCTCAGGTTCTTAAGCCTTTTTAAGTTTTTTCTCTTGTTCTGTTACCCTGAAAGATGTTAAAAGAAAACGTTACTTTCCACCACAGCTTTACAGGAGATCTGCAGCGATGCTGCAAACACTAAAGGACCCAAGCTTCCTCCAGAAGTCTCCTCTGTCCCTGCTTGTAGACGCTTGACTGCTTGATTGTTTTACTAAAAGGGGAACATCCCCGATCATGATTGCGCCCTCTCCACTGGGGCATGTAGAAAACCTCTCGTTCTTAAACCAGTAACGTTGGAAACCATCAGGACTATCATGATTAGATATTTTCTCATTCCTTTGTGCCGTTTTACTCATTTCCACTTTTTTAATGGTTTCAAAATTTTGATCGGGAGCGTACAGCGTAAGATCAAATATACAAACACGCAAGTTGTCAAAAAGGATCCTGTTTAATAAATATTTGTTCCTCATACTAGTAACGGGAACTGTTGAATAACTTACCAAATCGTTTTTCCTCATTCCTCTGGGACTATTGTAAATATGCATTTCCTCCTGGTTTCATAACTCACTTTTGATATTCCTTAATCACAGTAAAAACACCAAGAAGTCTGAAAGATATAGTTGACATGAGAGTTGTTTAGGCCAGATTTGACTCAAACTCTTGCTCTGTGGTCTTAAGTTTGTTTCGTTCCAATTTTGTTTTAAAAAAAAGATGAGAATTTCCAGTCCCAGAGGAAAAGTGCTTGTTTTAAAAACCACGGAAACCTTCAAAAGCAGGATGATTGATGCTGGGTCGACAAGTGTTTCTTAAAGAAAGACTGGGATACCTGGTTCTTGTAATGCTGCAGTATATCAACCATTCAACCATGAACAACACACGGAACATCAGCTAAAAGAGTCTGAATTGTCTTAAACTTTGTGTAGGAACTCTTTGTGACCAAGTTGCAACATAAAGCCTTTGTGAGAGCGTTCAGATAGACAGTAGTCAGTCGGTGAAGAACTTTCCAGGATAACATTAGTGGGTAGTAATTAGTTTCAACTACTCAGTTTCATTTACTTGAATAATTTTTTGAAAAACTAAAAAAACAAGTGTTACTAGATCATACTATTTTTGTGAAGTATTGCTATTCTTACTTGAGTACATTTCCAGATACTTTACCTGCCGCAAGTAAGTTCACTGAATGAAGAAAAAGTACAAATATTTAACAAAAAAAGCATGAGACAAATATACAATTTACATAATATTAAGACATATTTGGTCTTTGAAATATCAGAATTTGCACATAGCATTGTATTTTATGTCTGTCTAAAGACATTTTAAGGATGAAATCAGATGTGATCAGTTACCCAGTGCTGGAGTAGCTTTTTTCTATGAAATACTTATTAATTCTTACCTAAGTCGTGTTTTGGATGGTTACGTTTTTCTTTTATTTGAGTGAAATTATGTGGAAGTAGTGCTACCCTTGCTTGAGTACATTATTTCAGTTCTCTACCGTCTCTGAGTAAAGTCAGCCAATGAAGCTCAATGAACGTGTTCACTCCAGGTACATAACATTGCCTGTCGAAAATTTACTTTTGACATCAAAATGTATTTGCACAATTTTCATTTGGTTTATACAGAAATGTATGTTTTGGTAATTTTCCAGTGAACTCGTAGAGGAAGTCAGCTAAGCTTAGGTCATTGGATTCCTAAGATATCACTTGAATCTTCTCCAACCTGTTACCCCAGAATGCTCTGCTCTACAGCAGGTCATGTGTTGTGAGTGTGTGCGGAGGGAGAAAGGAAGGAGTTTGCAAAGCAGGAGGAACTATTGAGTGATACTACGTTAGCCTGAATTGCTCTCAGAGGGAACTGCTCTTGTTTCTCTGATCACCTAAGGGATCTACATATGGATTTACAGCACGGGAATAAGATTTTTTGTAAGAAAAGAAGAAGTGTTGTTCTATAAAGTTCAGCAGGTAAATGGTTTAATGTCCTTCAAGCTGTTACAGATGGAAGCGGCCAAGGTAGCACAAAACTGCAAGAAACCTGTCTTTGATTTAGGAAGTGTTCATAGTAAATAAGGAAAGTGTGTTTAAATTGAGATGTAGGTTTTATTTTATTGAATCAGGAATACTTGTCGCTGTCAGTGTTCCTTATGACACTCGTCATGCTTTGCTTGCTGAGTGAGCAGGTTGTGTTATTTGACTAAGCTTATCTGACTCAAGATATCATTGTCTGCCTACAACCAAGCAGCAGCAGCAGTCATATGCATTTCCTTTTTATCCCAGTAGAATATGTCAGGGTTCCTGGATGGCTGTATTTTAAATTTGTCCTGCTGATTGGAAATTAAGATAAATTATAGTAGTTATAGTAGGTAAAGGAGACGTGTTCTTTACTCTTTTTGCTAACCTCTCATGCTGTGGAAAAGTAATTGCAGAGCCAAAGCACTTGTTTTTATGTTGTACAGATTGTGTTCTACAAATGTGTTTAGAATAATGTGATTTAACCCCCATAAGTTAAAAATTGTCCTAATTTCCAATTTAGACATGAATATATATAGTTTAAACTTGTTACAAGTACAAATTAATTTGTCATTATTTTTACATATCAATCTAATAAGTGTTTTTTATTGTGAATCCGAATCCATCCCTTTGATTCCTTTTCTAGGATTTGCTATGACGAAACAAAAAAACATTTTTAAATAGCATCTCCTGACTCTAAATGTATTCCTGTAATAGGTAAACACTGGGTGTAGCATTGCTAACATTCAGAACTGAACAGAACCAGAGACAAAACATGGAGGAAAGTATCCGTCCTGTTCTGTGGATAAGCCAAACCACACAGCAATGGACGAACACAGGACATAGTAGATCATGGCTGTGGAGAAGATGACCAGCAGCTCCTGTTGAAGGCTGGACTTCTTGAGTTGTTTCTGGAAGTCCAATCTGGACATAGACTCTACTCCTCCTCGGAGCAGTGTCTATGTGATCAGTGCCTATGTGTGAGGACCAATTGTGGGTAATGAGTTATGAGTGTCTCTGTCAAGTCACTTTTTATAATTTACTTCTATTATGCACATTCTAATCCACTTAATAAAACTTGGAACCCTTTAGCATCTAAAATGACTCCACAGAGACGTTTAACAGACTGAGAATATCTGGAATGCTACAGAAATGTAGGTAGGCCCGATGATCCCGCCCCATTTATTGATGGGATCCGTCTGCTCTGGGTGGATTTTCATTAAAAAAAAGAGACAGGTTTGGAGTTTACTCTGAGATTCAGCATCATTTCAGACAGACAGAGGCAAAAAATGTTTGTCACTATTATTATAGTTGACAAACCAAACCTTTGTTACTTCCCCCTTTTAAGTCCAATTTATGACCTGACTTCACTCACCAACTCTATGATGGGGTTTCCTCTGTGTTCTTTAAATGTTTCTACAGAAACAGTTGCAATGTCACATGTGAATTATAAACTACCGAAGCCATTACGAGACATAACCTGAGCCTTTCGACCGTGTTGCAGAGCCCGTAGAAGCTGCATGGATCCTAAGCGACATGGTGACCTTTGTGGAGGTTCGAGCCAACGTTTGGCTGCTTTCAGCCACAGGAGAGCTGAGGATGCCGTTCTCAGAAGCAGTCAAGTACTGCATCCTGGGAACTTCTATCCTTCTCCTTATTGTAGCTCTGGGAATCTTGATGTGGCAGATCTTCAGATGCTGCTCTCAGACACAAACCTCATACCCGCATCAGGAAGCAGGTCAGCAGTGCAATCTTGTGAGGACCGGCGTCCCATCAGGAAATAGATTTGAGTTTTTTATTCTTTTTGTTCCAGTGAACAGCGATTTGTTGTATTCAGAAGAAAAACCATCAACAGCTGAGAACTACTCAGCTCCTCCAAGTACTAAGGTAATTGAAATTGAGTCTGGGAAGACTAATATTTAACACAACTTTGGCTTCTTGGAACACTGACAAGTCAGGTTGGGATGAATATGTTAAAAAACCAGTTAAAAAAGTCAATATTTCAGTCACTGTTGGAAAAACAAGTAAAAAACATTTAATCCGTCCGTTGAATGTGACTTAAAAGAAATCTTACGCAAATTAAGTAAACACAATCCAAAATGCTCTAATAAACACATTCATTTATTTCCTGGCTTGAGTTAATGTAAATGTTGGTTATTTTGGAGGCATAAAACAAACAAACAAAAAAACACCTTAATCTCACGGATTCAGTTCAATGAATGAAAAACAACATATGGATCAATTACACACAGGCGGATATTTTACAGTTTTTACATTGGTTCATACTGATGATTTTCCTGCTACATGAATTCCTGCTCAGGAAAACACAATATTTGAGATTACAATATCAGATCAGACCAAACAAAAAACATCCATATAACTAAAATAGGCTTAATTGAAACTATGTTTAGTGCCTGCTTAATTATTATTAAATATTTTGTTGTTTTAATCTGACAAACTATTCTCATCGGAAACAAATCCAGAGTAATTTAGACCCAAAGTTATTGTAAGTACCAGAACATCATATTACTGTCAAGAAAAATATAACCAAGTCAAGTGTTTCTGTTTTAACATTTCCTGCTGGGACACAAACAGACCAAACAAAACATTGTTAAAAGGTGGTGTAGGATATTTCCTCAGCCATGTTGTTTCATTTACAGATGCTGGTTTAGAGGAGCACCTGATGGGTGTGGTGTTTGTGTTGCGCTCGCTTACATAGCGAATGTGTTTGACTTTGCGTTTCATGGTTATTTGGATAGTGTGTGGATGTCCTCATAACTGAATACTAATGCTGCAGTAAGAATGTGGTTACACTTAAAAAAAAAGGGAGAACATTTTAAGTATACTTTATGTGGGCTTTATGTGAAACATCTGCAACATCAGTCCGACGGAATAAACTATAATAATGTTTCTGCCATTTTGTAAAGAGACACGGTTTTATTTCTTCTTTAGGTTTGAAATGACAGAAATTTTTTTTTTGTGGAATGCTAATATATCAAAAAAACCTAATAGATTTATTATATTTAAAAAAAAAACTACCTTCGCGTAAATTTTAGGCAAGTATTCCATGACAAATTAAGAAAAATGACCAACAAAGTCCATATTTTATAAGAGCTACTGTACATTAAAAACCAATAATAACCACAGGTATTTGGAGTCATTGCGGAAGGTTAAAAAAACTTTGACTTGTCCATTCTACCAGATATCAATAGAGGATACAATTAAGAACAAACAAACAAACAAAGCTGGCCTCTGTATTAATTCAAACTGTTGTCTGCAGCTGAGGGACATGAGCGGTGAAGCTCGTAGACTGAGTCGCTGTTTGTCCCAGGCCTCATTTCCGTTCGAAGCCGGCCATGCAGAGAGCGACGTGGGGGAGCTCCAAACCGTTAAGAAGGTGAGAGATACTGAAAATACGATTTAGTCTTTAATCCGTTGTTGCTACGAAACATATTTCTTATTAGGTAATGTTTCTTATTATTGGCTTGGTACCTTTTTACGTTCCTATGTTTGTTTAAAGAAATACAACAGGGATGTCCAAACAGTTTGTGATGTGCGCCAATTAACCAAAATCCTGTAAAAGTAAAGAAAGAAATAAACAGACTTTTTTTTTTCCTTTTTTAACAAGGCGATGTATTGAAAATTTGTAAAAAAATGTTCTCTGGTTTTCAAATGGAAAATGATGTAATAGATTTTCAGTGAAGATAATATGATTTTGGTCAGTAATTCTTAAAAAACAAAAACTGTATTAATCCAAGTTTAAAAAAATAATTTTAAGCTGATTTCGGTGCACAAATGTTTACTGTCGACTAAAAGTCACTGGATATGCAAATGGTTGTTAGAAGATTAAAACCTTTCCCTGTAAGTAAATGTGAATTTGTAAAAGTCAATTAAATGAACTGAAAATAAGCCTGTTTGGCTGCCAGGCTTGATTTGTATAATTCTTCATCTAGTGTCAGTTTGAAGAGTTATGCACTACTGGCCCTCAGGGATCACCTGATCCTTGATACTCAAAATGTATAAATAAAGCCTCAAATAAACAGGACATAATACATGAGTGCACTGTTTTCATTCATTGAGCCAAAATAAACTAAAATGTGTGTGGAAAACTAAACCAATTATAATTATGTGACCAAATAAATGGAACAATTAAGAGATCATCGGAAGTGTACGTTTTTTAAAAAACTGAGTTCAGTTTACAGTTCTGGATATCTCAGACGTATCTTAGCACGCTTACAAAATCGAGAAACATCACCTAACATAATCCTACCTTAAACCACCTCCGTCAGGTTCACGGCTCGCTGCGCTTCTCCATCTACCACGACCAGCCACAGGCGAGTCTGGTAGTCACCGTGTTGCAGGTGGAGGGGCTGGTGGACAGCAGCCAGACCTCGGGCCCGAAACCGTTTGTGAAGATACGCCTGATGTTGGCTGGATCGGAGGGAACAGACCCGGAGAGTCAGGAGGTAGTGCTGTGAACGTCTGTCTGTTGAATGGGTGTTGGTTCTATTCCTGGATGTTAACTGGATGTTAACTCCGTATGTTAACGTTTTCGGGTGAGACATGGACGGACTCAAGGGTGCAACGGAGCCTGATATGAATAAAAATCCTCATTAAAACTGCATAGGTTAATGTAGTAAAGATAACCAGGAAAGTGAAATTAAATCATCAATTAATGCAACAACAACAACACAAAATGGGGAAAGTTAAATGTTTCTGAGCTGAATAGACGTGTGATAAACATTTCCTGACTTGTTCGTGGTTTCAAGAATCAAGAATCAAGAATCATTTTATTTATATAGCGCCAATTTACAACAGGTGTCGTCTCAAGGCACTTTACAAAAAATCATTTAAAATCAAGGATACATTCTAACAAATCAATTTGAAAAAGTTTCCAATCTAAGGAACCCCAGCAGATTGCATCGAGTCATTGACTTGCAGCATTCACTCCTCTGGAATCAGCAGGCAGAAACAATGGCTTGTGTTGTCGTTGACTTTACAGCA
>JAVLVB010000646.1:2336880-2369371 GCA_032876305.1 Orestias chungarensis
TTTCCGATAGACACCTACTATAAAGACATTTTCTTTCAGATTTTAAGTACTCGGTGAAAAAGAACTCAAAAGTTATCAAAAAATGGTCAGAAAGGAGAGGGTTATGAGGCAGCACTATAATTTTTTCACACTCAATGCCATAAGTCAGCACAAGGTCTAAAGTGTGACCAAGAGAGTGAGTAGGTGTTTGGATTTTTTTGATTTTTTTTTTGGTTTCCATTCTGATCCTGTCAGGGCCAAGCATCAGCACCAGTTCTGTGGACCGTGCTACAGGAGTGGCACACCCGCGTTGTGAAAGGCAGCTGTAACCCTTTATACGGAGACCAGTTCAGCTTTGTTCTGAGGGAAGACAAGGACATGATCCATCGCATCACCCTTAGGATGGAGGTGCTGAACCACAGACTGAACCACTGAACCAATTCACAGACTGACAGCTCCAGATTATTAAAACGATGGACTGGAGAGTGATTTAAATGATTTATTGTTTGTTATTGTTTGTATGTTTCAGGTGCGGGACTTTGACAGGTTCTCCAGACACACAGTGCTAGGAGAGGTCAGGGTTTCTCTGGGCCACCTGAACATCTCCTACCCATTGGAGCTGCAAGAAGATCTGCAGACACCACAGAAGGTAAAGCTAATCAGAAGGCTGAGCTAGAGAGTTAAACAAAAAAATCCACTGACCTTTTACCCTAGAGAGAAATTAAATATATATATTTTTAAACTTGGTAATTAGTAGGGATGCAACAGCTGGTATAAGATGTTAAAAGGCTTAAGATTCTGTCAATTGCAACTTTTTGTTAAAAATTCAGTTGTCCTGAAATACATTTTTTAAAGATTTCTACTTAAAAATACTTAAGTAAGGCTAATAAAATCACTTTGTCCTGACAGCATCTTAAAACATGGTATGTGACAAACACAGAGCTTAGCTGCTTCCTCCTTGTGGTCCTGCAGCACTTTACAGAACTAAACAACCAATCAGAGCCAGGAAGAAGGTCTCAGCACCGTTGTTTTAATGGTGTAGTTCTCCAAACTGCAGTACCAAACCATGTCACTCCATTTAGCATGTGTTATGTCAACAGATGCGTCTTACCTGAGGCTCTTGTTGTCAATTTTCAGAAAATTACATGCAGCAATATTGGTAAATCCTTATATTATTGAAATCTTTCTTATTGCCTTTTTATTCTTTCCTGTCCTGTCAGGCACTGTGGAACTCAAATTAGTCTGAGCGCCAAAGTGAAGCCCTGCAGATTTTACGTTCACAAGTGGAGTATTACGGCTCACACGACAATCAATGCTTCACTTGATATATGAAATATAAGAAAGTGCTTAGGGTTTATGCCAAATGTAATGGAGAAGGAGACAAAACTGACTGGAAAAAATAGGGTAGTAGAAGCAAGAGGTATGAAGATGGGAAAATTTATAGAGGGCAGAGAAAATGATATAAAGAATACAAAAGAACGTACTAGAAATTCACTTCTTCAATATGCGTCTGCAGAAAGAAAAGGAAAAATAAGAAGAAAAACAACGCCAAAAACAGAAATCCTGGAAACCAAAATGAAAACAACGTATACATTTACAACAATAAAGACTACAGGCAGAAAAATACACTATTATAGCTTATACAGGATATATCTAGTGCCAACTGCAGCCCAACATAGAGTATTTGAGAGCGCCTGAATATAAACATTCTTTGAGAATAACAGAAGTCAGAGGTTTCTCATCAGCTTTGCCCTTAATGGACCACAACCCTCTCCCTCTGCAGGATCTGGTTGGTGAAGTTCTGCTGTCTTTAAAGTATCTTCCGACCTCTCAGAGGCTCGAGGTCGGCCTTCTGAAGGTCAGAACAGCTCAGGCTGAGACGTCCAATCATGCAGGTGAGAACCAAACCTGATTCCAAACTCAGAAAGATCTCACACATCTCCAAACTGACCCACTTTATGTGTTTTTAACACAGCCCTGTATGCCAGGATCAGCATTCAGTGCAATCAGAGCAAGCTGAGGTACCAGAAGACCTCTGCAGTCCACCGCTGCCCTGTAGCCGTCTTCAACGAGGTCCTCATGTTCTCCCTGCCAGACGTCCCTTTGGAGCGGACTAAAATTCTCGTTTCAGTGTTCGAGACGCAGTTGACTGGGAGATCCACGAAATGTCTGCTCGGCCAGCTGAGCGTAGGGAAGGACAGAAGCTCCGAAGACGAGCACTGGACCTTGATGGTGCGCTCGGTCCGGCAGCCCGTGGCAAAGTGGCACGGCCTGCTGATTTAAGCTGCTGGTGGGACTCCAGCAGGAACCCCTTCTGTCTCCATAAAATATGTGTAATAATGTGAATAATGGACGATTTAATTCATTGTTTGACATCAGTTCTATGAGTTCTATAAGTTGAAGAAAAAATATTAGGATTAAATCTTTACAATTCCCTTCAGTGAATGTTTTAATTTCATGAATTTATGCATTGTATGCCTGCAACACACCACTACCTGTCTAAATCCCAAGAATATGTTTTTATATATTATATATCAACAATAAAAATATCTGGACTTAGTACTCAGTCTTTCTAAACTTTTTGCATTCAATAATCTTCTTCTCTACCAATTGATGTGAGCGAGAGCAGCTCTAGACGGGGAGTGATCAGGTTTCTGTTTTAAATCTTTCACTTTTTGGGAGTATAAGAACATATTAAAGAATAAAGAAAAGGATGCTAACTTATTTATGAGTTTGATTGTTTTAAATTTGTTCGTTTAGTTCTGGTTTCTGGAGAAAGACGTTCAGTGAAGCCTGTTCTTCAAGGATCTCTGTTGCCACCTGCCTTTTTGTTTTTATAATAAACATAAGAAAACAAACAAATGAAATATTTGTTTATTCATGTTCTGTATGTAAAATAAATACAGAATCTAATATATATATATATATATATATTATATTATATTATAAAACACATATTGGTATAAAATTCTAAATAAATAAATATTTAATTAATGTCAGGCTACTGGACAAATTCAGATAAAATAGTTTTTTTGTTAGCTTTAACATATTTCTCTGTATTTCTGCAAACAGACAGAAGCTGATCCACTGACCAGAACCATCGGAACCATGGTCGGAGGCCTGTCCAGAACCAGCATGGAGGAGCTTACAGACTCCACGAAAGCGAAACCAAAAATGATGCCCTTAGAATCCGGTCCATGGTTTCGTTTTCCAACAACAGGGAGTCTGGCTGCAGAGCAGCGCAGTCTGCGACACAAGCCGGCGGTAAGGCTCTCTCTCCTGATCCCGAACTTTACTCCCGGACCCTGAAGGACGGAGAAGCAGCTGCAGTCGAGAGGTTCGGATGTTTCTGCGCGCTGCTCGGAAACGACGCGCGGCTGTCGTTCCTCACCTCAGCCGACCTCGGCTGGGTCACCTCAGGACGCAGAGAGAAAGAGAAACCGAGCCTGGGTCCGAACCAGGGCAGATCCAGAGGGCTGGAGTAGAAAAACGCGTTTCTTTAGAAGCTGATGCGCTAAAAGGAACAAACAAACGGAAGCGTTGACTCGTTTTAGAGCGTTTTTAACGTGAGCCAGATCCACAGGAGCGCGTGGGGCGGCGCGCAAAAGCAAAACTAAAAAACACGCATAAAAAACAGCAACTTAGAAACTCCATCTTCTAGGAGTTTTACTGTAAATAAACAGTCTAGCTTTGAATATTAATCAGCGACTAAAGGCAGAAAATTATAGAAACTTCCGGACTCATGTCCCATGCACGGTCGTTTCCTGTTTGATGGGTTTGTAGATAATAAGGTTATACTGTTGTTTTAACTAATTATTATTATTGTTATTATTATTATTATTATTATTAGAGGTTCTTACAAATCAGCGATTATGTGGGTTATTTCTTATCGACCAAAATCGATTTTAGGAGATTACTAGCTCTCGTTAAGGTATAAATCATATAAACATCCCTGGTTTATGAGGCTAATCTAAGAATTTGGAAGGAAGAAGCTTTCATGTGTGCATGGCGCTGAATGTTTGTGGACTCATTCATTCATTTATTGTAACTGTAGCAGCAAAAAGCCAGAAACAAAAGCCTTTGTGTCTCCAGTTTTCTCACTAAGACAGACAGCAGCTAGAGTCGAAATTTAAACTGATCTAGTTTAAAGTGGACGGTTCGGTATAATAAGCAAAGATGGCATTAGTAATAGATATCTGTATGTTTTCAGGGTAAGTCTGCCTTGACTGTAACTATGAGATTTCTAATGTCCGGTCCTAATCCAGGTTTATCACAGACTGACCTGGAGTGTCCTGAAACTACTCTACCTTAACAGTTTCAGCTTTTCTGTTTGCTGACACCTGATTCTTCATAGTGATAACTGAAGGTCTATTCCTCCATTCTTTGGTTTACTTGGTTTGTTTAGGCTCCTTTTCATGGTGAAATCACAAAAAAAAAGCTCTATTTAAGATTCTGACTATCATGAATCAGGATGTTTCTCCAAATATTATAATAATGCTTGTGATTTTTGCATGCAGCTGATGGAGTCTGACCATGGATGAGGAGCTCGACCCTGACCCTGGAAATGCGAACTCCGTCTTGGCTCAGGAATTCTCGGAGCTACGCAGCATCCTTCGTCGCCAGCCGGACTCGGTCATAGTGGATCTAGGCCAGACGCTGCCGGTTGATAACGTGAGGCTGAACACACAAGCATCTGCAGCAGCATCCGACTATATTACAGCCATGTTGGAGTACGTCAGACAGACCAACACTGCAGAATGCTGCAGCTTCCTTCAGAGGGTTTGTCTCCTGTGCGAAGACATTCCCATGCATCTGGAGTCAAAGCTCATGTCTGTGGCTGGATATGGATGCAGTGAGTATTAAATGATGTTATACAATAATAAATAAGACTAAAAAAGACTTTCTTTTCTGATTTGTAGAATTAAAAGGGTTTAATTATTGTTAACTAAATGAAAAAAGTCCTCTTGAACTTAGCTCTTTACCTCTGACTTAACCAAAGACCACACAGGAAACCCTGCATTGGCAAACTAACGCTGCAATGATTCTTGACATCCTTGACACGGAAGTCTTTTGTTTTTTCCAAACGGACTGATTAAGGTGTGGCGAAAGAACCGGCTACACTTTGCTGCCTTCATTTATAATGCTGATCTTTGACACTTTAGATGTAACAAATATCACCCTAGGTAAAAGTGGTTCTCGTTGGGCTTTCTATTTCGTTTAAATATAAATTAAGAGAACAGGTTTTAGTAAGAGTACGACTGAAGTTGAAATGTTTCAAAGGTTTTGCAAGATTATACATTCTAAAAGGTTTGCAAAGACTTCAATGATACCTGGACTGAAATTACCTTGCTGGTGTTTCTGGTGATAAGAACTACAGAACACTTTATCTGTTTTCTTTTACATTTATTTAGATGAAATTTGGCTATCATTATTTTATTGTCATTGTTTCTGTTACAAAGCATTTTTTTTGTATGATATTAAATGCAATAACACGGCGACAGTAGTAGCATTAGTGAGCATTCATCAGGGTGTACAGACGTCACAGTGGTCCAGCACTGAAAACCACAAGGCATGTCACACAACAGTATTTAGACAGAGGCTTCTTTGCCTGCATAATTTACTAATTACGAGACAGCACCTAGTACTCGCCTTCAAAAAACAATCAGACAAATTCACAACATGTTAGGGTGGCCTTATAGAATAGAATAGAAAAGACTAAAATAGAAATTCTACAAACCTATATTGTGATGTTCTCGTGTATCAGCAGCAAAGTGATGGGCAAGCTTAATTTGCAGATTCACTCTTGGTGAAATATCTGAAAAAAGAAAGTAAGATCATGAGAATCTACAGTGAGGGTAAATTTACTGAACAGGAAAATTTTTTTGTCAATCATAAGAAAACAATACGCAAATTCAAAGAAATGGGAAACAGTAGGATGTTCAACTGTTGGTCTGGAAGACCTTGACCAAAAGTGATGTTTTTTAGCTATTCTGTCTACCTTCACCTGCGCTGGGTTGTTGGTAACGCTGTCAGTGAGACATTCTGTCAATAAAAATGTAACAACATTAATGTCTTCCGGTTCTCGTTTCAGATGTATCTTATTTTTCCAAATGGACCAAACTATGTCCAAATATGACGTTTCTTTTTGTGAGCAAAACTTTGAACACTGATTTTTTTTTTGCCAAGGAGACCATTGTCCTTTTACTAACACACCCACGCAAAAACACAATGTTTAAAAACTGCAGATATTTATATCAAAACATTTAACGTCTGTTTTTTATCAGAAGATTGGAGGGGTGCAAATGATGATTATAAAAAAGTGTTTTTCCTGTTAAAAACCTGTTTTTCTGAAAAAAGCTTGCACAACAATATTCAAATTATAAAAAACTCCCATTGTATTTTGAACATAAGTATAGAAAGTAAACTTGATCTGTATTTTGATCAAACAGAAGCTTTAGTACTAAAAATAGCAAATCCTGAAAATCTCAAAAAGAAAAAAACAACTCAGATTAAACAGAAATGTGTTAAAACAAACTATTATAGTCAACTATTAAGTGTGGCTTATTGAACATCCAATCTCTCTCCTCAAAGTCTTTATAGGTTTATAACTTAATTCTAAGTAATCAAGTTGATTTGCTTTGTCTCAACGAATCAACTCCCTCTAATTATTAAACTTTTCACATTCCTCGAAGTACTGGGGGAGGTGGAGGAGTAGGAAGCATTTGTCAATCAGATTTATTAATTATTCCCAGGACTACTAATAGTTATAGTTCTTTTGAACATTTAACCCTTATCCTTACTCATCCAACCTCTAAAACAATTGAACCACTTTTTGTTTTGTATCGTCCTCCAGGTCCTTACTCTGAATTTATATATCAGATCTCAGATTTTCTTATTTGAATTACTGTTAAACACTGATAAAGCCATTATAATGGGAAATTTTAACATTAACATGTTGACACCAAAAATGACAGACTAAATGAAGCCTTTACTGCCTTTTTAGACTCAATTGGCTTCACTCAAAAAGTCCAGACACCTACCCACTCTTTTGGCTAAACTTAAGACCTTTTGCTGACTTATGGCATTGAGTGTGGGAAAAGTTACAGTAATGCCTCATAACCCTCTCCTTTCTGACCATTTTTTGATAACTTTTGAATTCTATTTTACTGAATACTCAAAATCCCAAAAAAATTTCATTATAGCAGGTGTATATAAGAAAAAGCTGTTGCAACATTTAAAATATCCATTCCACTTTTAATTTCGTCAATATCTCAGAGAAACTCAGTGGAGGGCAGCAAACTAATTTCATGCCCTACACAAATTGATAGTCTTGTTCATAGTATTACTTCCTAATGGAGTATTGCATTAGACCCCCATAAAAAAGGAAAGTGATTACTCATAGGAGGTTTGCTCCCTGGTTTTAATTCAGAACTTCATACCTTGAAGGAGAAAACCAATAGGAGAAGAAGTGGCGGTCTTCACTTTTTGAGGATTCCTATTTATCCTGGAAAAACAGCGTGCTTCTGTATAAAAGGACCCTTCGCCAAGCTAGATGTGTATATTTTCTATTATTAATAGAGGAGAATAAGAACAATCCTAGGTTTCCTTTTAATACAGTTGCTAAACTTAGGAGAAATGAAAACTCTGTTATATCACCCATTCCTCCAACTCTTAGCTGTAATGACTTTATGGAATTCTTTATTGATAAAATTGTATTTATTAAAACTAAAATTGATGGCATCCACCCAAACATAACTACTACCTTAGTAAGCGAGGAGGCACTGAATGTGGCTTTGGAGCCTGATCTCTGTTTGAAGTGTTATGTTCCAGTTGAGCCTCCATTGCTTTCAAAAATGTTGTCTTCATCTAAGCCTTCAACTTGTATGTTGGATCCAATCCCAACCAAATGGTTTAAATAAGTATTTTCTATTTTTACTACCCCCTTATGACCTATTTGAAGCATGGTGTTAATTTCCACTGTTATGCTGATGATACACAACTGTGATTATAACTAAATCATGATTAATCCAATCAGCTTGGTAGATTACAGGCATGTCTTGAAAACATAAAAACGTGGTTGACTTTAAAGTTTCTGCTCTTGAACTCTGAAATGACAGAAATGTTATCTTTGGACCAGAACCTCTAAAAAAGAAACAACTTTGTCAACCCCTTAAACTGCATAGGATCAAATTAGCCTCTGGTAACAATGTAAAGAACCTTGGTGTTATTTTTGATCAGGATATGTCTTTTAAGTCCCATATAAAACTTTGCTCACAGACTTCAGGTTTACTGATGGATCCTAGAATTTCTAAAAGCAGAATGGGAGGCAGATCTTTTAGTTTAGCTCCTCTTCTGTCTAGTTTCAAAGCTTGGCTTAAAACCGTCCTGTTTGATATAGCTCATAGTTAGGGTGAGGTAGAAAAGACAGCCTAATCCGGTTGGGGGAAGAAGTCAGTCTAGTCAGACAGTTCTCCTTAGGGCTACCTTCTTCATGTCTAACTCTACAGGGTTATTTAAGCTGTTTCTATAGTTGTCTCTTCAAACCTCCAGTTGGTCATGGCAGACAGCTGCTTGTACTGAGCCAGGTTCTGCTGGAGGTTTCTTCCTGGTAAAGGGGAGTTTTTTCCTCACCACTGTCGCTACATGCATGCTCAGTAAGTCAACGACAACACAAGCCATTGTTTCTATTTGCTGATTCCATTGGAGTGAATGCTGCAAGTCAATGACTCCATGCAATCTGCTTGGTTTCCTTAAATTGGTAACTTTTTCAAACTGATTTGTAATGATGTATCTATGATTTTAATTGATTTTCTTGTAAAGCTCCTTGAGACGACATCTGTTGAAAGTGGCCCTATATAAACAAACTGTTTCTTGATTCTTAATATTTTATATATTGTGGTCTTTCTGCAAAGAAGAGTTTTGTGTTTTGTTTTCTGTCAGATGCTCCTTTCATTTATTCAATGATCGGAAAGTAATAGCTAAGAGATGCAAGTTTTAGATTGCCTCCAGACCTCATGCTATTATTATAGCATCTTTGATGATCTGTGTTAAAGTATTTTGTATACACTTTATTACAGGGTGTCTTTTTATGTGTTCTTCTGCATGATAGATGCATCTTTCCCTGAGACGGATCAGCAGCCTTTATCGCCGCCTCTAGAGGAGCAACTCACTAAACGCCCTCGCATTGGTAAAACATGCATGAAACATCTTCAAATATATGCTATATTCACATTCAGTATCAAAGTAGTTGTTGTGAAGTGGTCACGTTATGGTTTCTAACTACCTTTGACAAGAATAACAAAAAACTAACAAATGAAAATTAAGCAGATTTTGATTGGTGGCTAATGATTTCAATTTTTAGAATATTTTTCACATTATTTTACAATTTTGCCCGTGAAAATGAAATAACTAATTCTCTTACACAGAATAGGAGTCAGCTCTGGTTTCAGATGCTCTCAGTACACAACCAATCAAACATAATAGAAAGTTAGCTCTGGGCTCTTTAGTGTTATTTATATTCACCAGAAAAAAAACAATAACATTTATTTGATTTAAAAAAATATTATAAAAAATGTGGACTAATTTGTGAATTGTCAGTGACACCCCATCAACCTCCGTTCTTAAATTCGACTCCGCAAAAGGTTCTGATTTCTAGTATAGATGTGTGAGAAGTAAATCCATCCTCACCGTCACAAGGACATCCAGCATCTTTCATCTTTGGGTTGCCTATACATTTATTTCCTCTTAAAATTAACCGCCTGATGTTCTGATGGAGTTCATTAAACGACCTGCTTGTTTTTACAAGTTTGAACATTAAATGTTCCTGCAGATTACTGGGAGCAGTACAAGAGTGAAGTGGCGGATTTACTGCAGAGGAGGTGGAAGCGACTTTCAGAAGGCCTGGTGAAGGACGTGCAGCTGGACAAGGTTTGGGTCAGCACAAGAACGGCAAACAGAGTGAGAGACAGACCAGATCAGACGCCCAGCCCAGCAGACAGAGGCAGCAGAACACCAGGTCAGGACTGACTTCCTATGTTTTTGTCATTCAGCGAGTCACTACATTTATTTTAGATCGGTAAATAAAATAAAAAAAGTGAACTTTACACCGAATGTTTCAGGTTGTAACCTATAAAAATAACATTGCCAGAGACCCCTGTTGGCAACCCATAAAAATACATATTACTGCTTTATTCAGTTAATTTAATGAGTTATTATTGAGTGAAGTAACTGTTTGTATTGTTTGAAGGATTTTATTTTATGAATGTGTGACTGTAGTTAATTATTTTATCATTTAAAATTTGTACTATGTTTTTATTTGTTTAATTTCGTCCCTCAAATAAATCTGTCAAACCTTTTTTTCCCCATAATTAGAGCCTGACGGCGATTACGGGTGGCCAGCGTCCAGACTGACCCTGGAGAGCATCCTGCAGGGATGTGCAAGAAAAGTGGCAATTCTTGCTGGCCAGGCCGGATCAGGAAAAACTCTCTTGATGTCCTCTCTCGGGCAGCAGTGGAGTATAGGATTAGTACGTTTCCTTTTCTCTCTCTGGAAACTATAAATTAAATATGTGCATAAAACTATGCTGGAATATGTGATAGTATTGATTAGAAGAAACAGTAAAAGTAGAATAAAAAAAGATTTGCTTGGGTAGAGAGTAGGGCTTTTGTCCTTTAATACGTGTATTCCTGATGAAGCCAGCTATAAAATGATCACGCTCTGCAAGGGAAATGAAATAGAAATTTAAATATGATGCAAAATTTTGCCCTACATTACACCAGCGGAAAGTACTGGATACAAATTTGCCCGTGCACTAATTTGCGTATGATCACATACCTGCAGTTATTCTGTTTATTTGCTACATACTTTTGCTTAGACAAAAAAGAAAGTAAAACTAAATTGAACTGCCCTAGTTGGTTAGCAGTAGTTGTTTTTTATTATTCTAAAAGAACAAACTTCACGAATATTGAGGAAAGATATTCACACCTCATTTTAGAAGCACTGACATGACCCAAATGGTTTTATAAGCCAAGGTATAAATACTGAACAGACAAATTAAAGATTGTCAAATGAAACATTTTTTTATGTTGGGTAAACAATAACATGTCAGAGCTTGTTCGACAGTTAAGATCAAATTCCCCCGAAAATACTTAAACCTAGAAACAGGTTTGAAAAATGCGAAAATAAGACGGTTGCCACAGATTTCTAAAATTACGTTTTTTTTTTGCATGCAGTCACACCAGGCAAACCAACAACAATTTTAAACGGATTGATGTTACTCAAATAAAGCATTAATGACCCATTAATATTATTACGGTACCCAATTCCATGGTCAACAAAAGGTCTCACCACTACTAATGAATCCTTCATTTCCGCATGCTGGATGCTTGAAACTTTAAGCTGGTTTTTTGAGCTGAATTCAGAAATGTACGTAACATTTATCTCCCGACTTAGGCACAGTAATGAAATATTGCTATTTTAATTTTAAATTGTGTTGAAAAGACATTGTGGTTCACCAACCGTTAATGGGATTTTTTGCGGCTAATTAAGTTATTACGCTGCACTTTACGGTGCTCCTTCGGTAGTATAACAGTTTTTGGGATTTTTTTTCCTCAGCAATTGTTCCCTCATGGGAGATTTTCCCATTTTCATTCTTTTCACATCATCCAGGGCCCCATCCCTTCATCCCACCTGTTTGTCTTGCTGGAGTTTCGTCAGCTCAACCTCCTATCCTCCCCTGTTTCACTGTCTGAGCTGCTGTTTCACCACTACCTCCCAACTAACGAGGACGATGAGGCAAAGGTATCCACACCACTCACATATTGTTTAACCAAAAGCACAGCTTTCAGTTGTTGGGGTAGATTCATTAATAGCAAATTGCACATGTTTCATAAATATAAGTAAGTTCAACATTTGTTGTATCGTTGTTGGAGCAGCGGGCCATTGTGGACCACCTCCTTTCCAATCCGGAGCAGAGCTGCTGGGTGCTGGATGGCTACGATGAGTTTGAGAAAAAACTAAAGCGGCAGAAAGTTCAGAACGAGCCGTTGGACTCAAAAAAGCCACTGCCGGTCGCAGACCTCGTCTCAGGGTTGTTGAGCCGTCGACTTCTTGCAGGAAGCACAGTGTTGGTCACATGCCGTGTACGAGATGTTGTAGACTTGGATGGTTTGTCTGACAAAGTGGGGCAGCTGCTGTTGTGGGACCACAATGAAATCAAGGAGTACGTCAACTGCTTTTTTGGTGTAAAAGGTAAATATTGATTTATTTAATTCTCAGGAAGTGAAGTTGGCATTGAACAGCTAATCAGACATTTACTTCCAAGGTGTTTAGGGTTTTTCCTTTTTTCGCTGTTTTTAAGCAAATATACTACTTCTGTTGTAGTTTTATGTAAATACGAAAAGAGAAATTTTAGACAAATATATAAGATAAAATATATTGCCAGTACTTTATTGTAAAAGCGTGGATAAGAACACTAATGATGGGTCATGGAGAATTTTTTAAAGCATAACAGAAGGTTATTGGGTCTCTGATTGCTGTACTACAGAAAATCTGTTGAGGGATCTCAAGCTTTGTTTGACAAGAAACAGCCTGGAACTGAAAATGATTTAGAAAAGGAAAAAATGGAACATAATTATAAGATTAACCTGATCACACAGTATGTCTGTACCTTTTTTTAAATCTAATTTTTTACTAAAAGTGTTTCTACACTAAATATGGCAGTGGTTTTCTTAATTTTAAGGCTTCTTTACCATTAACATCCTCTTTTTGTACTGTTTCGGACCTAGAAAAGTTTTTTCGCGTGTTTTAAACTGTTCCCACGCTTCAGCTAATTTTCTTCACCACAACATGATTTGACTTCTCATACCCTTATTTATTTATTTATTTTAACAAACTATTTAGCATGAATGGGGAACAGCTTCAAATGCCTCCACAAACTAGTGAATGTTCAAATGTCAAACCTAATTCCTTCTCCAAAGTTGCACCAGGCAGCACAATTTAGATTTTAACTTGCTTTTACAAATTTACTTTTAAAAATGTAATATTCTTTAGTATTATACAGCTGTAACAAAATTAGCTCACAGCCTTCCCACTGTGTTCCTGCCGGGAATACTTTCTGATCACCAAAGTTTAAAAGAAAATTGGACATTTCTAATCCCTGGCCAGTTAGTTTTGGCTTCTGCGTCGCTTTTTTCCAAAATAAAAACATTGAATCTGACACACCTCATCAGTTGTTAAATAACACAGCAATACATGTTATTTTACCTAAATAAATTGGTTACAGTTAATACTACAAACTCTTACTTTTTGCCAAGCAAGTGAGCACACTTGCACATATTTAAAGACAGTGCTTAACCTGTTTATCAATTCTCATATTCTTGGATCAGATGGACATCTTGGAGCAGCAGCAGCAGAGATTCTGTTCTCCAGTCAACACCTTCTCGCCATGTCCTCCCTCCCTGCCCTCTGCAACATCTGCTGTGTCTTTTTGCAACATTTACTGCACCGCCACAGAGATGCAGAAGAGATGCAGATGCAGAAGGAAAAAAAACAGGTTGAAGCAAAGAAAAAACAACAGGAAAAAAAGAAAAAAGGGTCACAAATACCTGGTGGAGTGGGCAACAATATAGAGAGTCAAAGTCAAAATGCGCAACAAAGTGAAAATAACGAAGGAGGCGAGGAGACTTTTATGGATGGTATGAAAAACAGCGACAAGTTAACCTGCACATTAACACAAATCCCAGCTACACAGACTCAGATCTACCTTGCTGCTGTTGCCGCTTTTCTTTGCCGGCATCCCCATAGAAGAGAAGGAAATGACAGAGCGCAAATATCAGGATCCTCTCAAAGGCAAGTGTTAGAAAACAAAAGCTAGTTTTCTGTTAATTTTTCTTCTTCTGAAACTACACTCAGTCTGGTTACATTTGTCAGTGAAATTGAAATGACTGAAAATATCTGTTCTTTATTTCTTTGTGCAGAATCCAGTTTGCATTGAATACGCTAAGACTATACACAGCTGAACTGAGCGAGCTCAGTCGACTGGCATGGAGAGGTTTGGTAGAGAGCAAGATTATCTTTAGGGAAGAAGACGTTCCGCAGCATATTTTAGAGTTGTCAATGAAGACCGGACTCTTCGTACAGGTCTGACATGGCAACACCCTATTGTCTTTTTAACATGTTTGTGCTTGTGCAGGACTAAAACATGGGGGCCACGTCGCACGTGTCTGTCAGTAAACTGGAACATCACCAAAAGAAAATTATTGCAATTATCAAATAAAAAGAAAAAAAACTTATACACACTCATAAAGAGAAATATGATTTTGCCTTTGAATCGTTCACGCTAAACAGCTAAACATTAGGTATAAATATATAAAGCGTAAAGTACTCAAAGATCGCCTGATAGATGACTGCTATGACTTTTGATTAGATAAAACTGGGCCCGTCTTAGCCCAGGTAAGATGCTTCTGATGATGTCTCTGGTTCAGAAGTGGCTTAAACCAGAAATGTGGCAGGTGTAGTCCTGTGTGTCTGTGTGGTGGCTCGTGACAGATTTTGACTCCAGGAGCAGTCCACACCTTTTGAATGTACTTGAAACTCTCAAATTGACTTTCCTCTCAAGTCTCCTCTTATCCCTGATGTTTTTCCAGGGTTTTCTGGCCATACTTTTGTATTTTACTCAACTTTCCATTATATTGCTTTGATACCTTCCTACTAATGAATATTTGTAACTTAACAACCATATGGAGGATGTAGGAGATTGTCTGTTGATTTTATGTACTCTAACATAACATCTCTGTTTTACAACTAAATGTTTTTATGTCAAGTTTCTGAGCAGTTTAAGTTTGTTTCTTGGACCTGGCTACGTTGTAGCAAAGATTAACTATAGTCTGACACTAGATCAGAATCAGAATCAGAATCAGGCTTTATTGGCCAAGTATACATACACATACAAGGAATTTGTTTTTGGTTACATAGATGCTTGCAGTGCACGAAAAATACAGTAAAGGCACAAAAAATACAGTAAAGAAATATTTGTAATATTTAGGATGTGTAATTTATATATTATTTAAAAAGTGCAGTTTTGTGCAGTATAAAAACTATAGAAGTCATAAAAATATATAAATGAATTGTTCAATTGTTCATGAGAATAATGGAAGTTGGAAAAAAGCTTCTCTGTAGCCTGGTCGTACGGGTCTTCATGTGGCTGAAGCGTCGGCCTGATGGAAGGAACCGAAACAGGTGACGGCCAGGGTGAAACGGGTCGGTGATGATTTTTCTCTGCACGCTTCCTGGTTCTGGAGGCATGCAGGTCCAGCAGTGCGGGCAGCTTTACACCGATGGTCCTCTCTGCAGACTTGATAATGCGCTGCAGTCTCTTGGTGTCGTGTTTTGTGATAGCACTGCCCCACACTGTGATGGATGTGGTGATGATGGATTCTATGATGTATGTTTCCGTTTATCACAGGGGCCGATAAAGCTTTTTAAATTAAGATTGTTTCTGAAACTCTCTTTTCTTGTCAGATTCGTCAATAAGATTTTGTCATGTGATTATTGATGCTACTCTGCCAGCTGGAAGCCATATATATATATCAGCAATAAGGAAACTTATTTTAAGATGTAGTCAGAGGAGTCATATTCGTTCTAACTAAAAATTTCCCATTTTAACTTTTGTACGTTGAAGTTGAGATAGTGTGAAGAATTCATTTTATAATAAACTTTGTGATCATTTACTAACATTGTACCTTGTATATTTGTGACTCTGTAACTACATCGGTGTGTTGTTTTCCTGTCAGGTGGAGCTCAGACGTCTCGACGGAGGTCCCGTCACTGCTTACAGTTTCGTTCATCTCACAGTGCAGGAGTTTCTGGCCGCACTCAGGATCATGACAAGCAGTGATGTTACTGATGCAGAGCTGAAGAAGAGGTAAGGAATGGATGTGGTCACATTTTAGAAGGTAAATCCAGTATTTGAGTATTTGATAGGGAAACAAATAGAATGGTTTTATTTCAATTCAAATCAGCTTATTTCCATAGCTCCAGTTCGCAAATGTCATCTCAATGCTATTCCAGTCCATTCATGCACACGTTCCAATAGATGCTAGCTATGAAAAAGAGCAATGTGCTTAGTTTATTATTTAAATTTATTTATTAAAAGTTTTTTTTTCTGTCATTTAGTCACTGACTTGCAGCAATCGGTCTCCTTAAACTAGCATTTAGTTTAGGTACACTTTAAAGGAATCCTTCATACTCAGCATGCATGTGGAAACAGTGAAGAGGAAAAACTTTCCTTTACTAAGAAGAAACTATCACCCGAACCAGAGTACGTGTGTTAATCTGCAATGACCTTCTGGGAGTTTTAAAAGACAGAACCACACAATGAAAGCAGAGGAAAATATGTTGGTTCACTTTATATGTTACACAAAAGTAATAGCAGTACATGGAGAACGTTGAGTTGAAGCATAGGCTTAAAAATTGTTTCTTAATATTTAGGAGCATTTTAAAGAATTTGACTTGCGTGCTGATTCTTTGGAATATTAGAATAAAATAGTTTCTGGGGAGATACTGTAATGCAACTTTCTATCATAATAGCGGTAAGATGTGTAACTTGTCTGTACCTTTTCTGTTTGTTTCCTCAGATTCAGTCTGAAAACACGTTGGACGACTAAATCGGACCAGAAAACAGTGTTTACCGATACCCTCCACCTGTACGTATGTGGTCTGGCCTCGTCAGACTGCACTCCAGCGCTGGTGAGCGTAGCCAAGGCAGCAGTTTTAAAAGGAGCCGAGAACTGGGTCCAGATACGCCAAGACCTCGTTCTAAAACTACTGAAAGCTCTGTGTCACAGCGCAGCTCTGACCGGACCAAAGGTGATTTAAAAAGTCAGAAAATGTATGATATTCTCATCTTTATTATGTTTCCTTAATGTCAGGGGTCAAAACTTTTAATAATAATAAAGAAATCTACTACATTAAAAAAAAAATCTCGAAATGAGACCCAAACAAAAAATCTCCACTAACTCAAACAGGTAACTCAAACAATGAGCACACTGGACTCATACACAAGTCTAGCCTCTAAGAAAGGAAATGAGATAAATAAACCTGGGAAACTACAACACTTACTGGACTGTTCCTGACCCAGGTCTTTGAATCTCCGAAAATAAGCAAGGATCTTAAACAAATATCACAGAAAATTTAGACAAATGTGTTGGTATAAAAGAAGACATAAAAAAGCTGGAGGAGACGTCACAGTGAACTTTTGTTCTTGTGTTACGACAGATTCTGCAGCTTTGTCACTGCGTTCAGGAGAGCCAGAACCAAGATCTGGCTCAGCTGGTTGTGAGTGTGCGATCTACCCTGGAGCTGAGAAACCTCTGGCTGTTACCCAGTGATATTGATGCTTTGGCGTTTGTGGTCAACTCAGTTGGCAACAAAGGTATTGGCTTGGACTTTGGAGCCTGCTCGATGGAGCTCGAGTGTTTAGACGCCCTGTCCAGGTGTCAGTATATTCATTACCTCAGGTGGGTGGAGAAACACTTCGTACTGTTGCTTACTTTAAAATGTACTGCTCATTTCAATTCTCGTAGATTGAAACTAAACTAATGTATTCTCCCAATTCACCACATTGCAATTGCACATTGAAATTGCAAATAAGGAGGTAAATTTCTGACCCCATTATGAAGTAGTCAACCCAATTATTCGTTTTCCTAAATGTACCATCATGTATAGTTTTTATTCGGTGTAAAAGGTGTGCTTCAATACTAATATTAAAGCTGATTATGTCACTGAGGGATCTATATACGATTAACACACCCTGAAACAATGTCAGCATTTTCCTGGAGTAGGTTCTGACCCCAAAATCTACATGCTGTTATTTTGGAAACTCTGACTTTGTGACTTTTGTTGGCTAAAACAGAAAAATAAAGTTGCATGTAATCCGTTTGTCAGGGAGGAGTTGAAAAACAATAGTGAGCCAAGAATGGAGCCTTGAGGTATTCCACATGTATGTTTATTTGCTTTGTTTAATAATTACCAAACGACACAGGTTGTTGAACCAGTTTAGCATTGTACCAGTAAATCCTGCCCTCTTTTACGGTGTTCACTATGCTTTGATCAAATGGGTTGATGGTAGCAGTGAGATTCATTCACTAGACAGGACTTACTTGAGCTTGACAGAAGAAACAAAATAGCTTTTTTGCTTTTTTGATATTTCAAAAGATATAATTTTACGTAGTTGCAATACAACTTTGGGCATATTTCAGTTAGGTTTGATTTGTTTCTTAGGCGAATAGATATATACACAGTTGGTGCAACTAAATTCAGATGACAATCTTGGTGTAATTGCTCCTACAACTCATTCTGACCACCAGTAAAGACAAACGTGGTTGTCCAGCAATAAAACCTGCAATGAAGCTTTAATCTGAGCTAAAGAAAAAATGAAAAAATATCTGTGGATAAAGCAAATTATTCAAATTCAAATTATTCAAATGTTAGTAAAGCCTGTGGCACAAAACTATCCCACCTTTTTATTGCAGTTTTCACAGCCGCAAGTATGGTGACAAGTTTGCGGAGAAGCTTTCCTCTGTTCTACCTCGATTCATAGCACTGAGAAAATTAGAGTAAGAACTAATTGGTTGCTTTCTAGTGTACTTGACACACATGAAGTAATCCTCCCGTCTCAGATTTCATGTGTTTCTTCGATAGGTTTTGTGGGACCAGCCTGACTGCTGCGGGGGCAGCGAGTTTGGCCACTGGTGTGCAAAAGTGTCCCAGCATCACTGAGCTCAAGTATGTTTCTTGTGAACACAATAACGGATCCAATAAAACAGCTAAACATGGCTGACAGATGAAGTTACACAGACCTGATGCAGTGCAGGTTTAAACATTGCTTTTCTACTTTTTGCTTCAGTTTTAGTGACAACAACCTGCAAGATGAAGGAATCCGACACATCGCTGGCGCTCTAGCCAAACTACAAAACCTGGTGTCTGTAAAGTATGTCTACACTGCTCATAAAAGTACCGTATTTTCCGCACTATAAGGCGCACCTAAAAACCTTCAATTTTTCCACAGCTGACAGTACGCCTTATAAGCTGGTGCGCCTTATATGTGGACCAATATTAAGCCACAACAGGTCTCGCAACTACGCTAAGCAGCCGCCCACTTCATTTTCCCAGCAGAAGAAGAAGTGTGCCGTGCATGCTGGGATTTATTACTGCGCGAAGCGTGCCGTTTCATTTCCTTTTGTGTGTTTGTGTAAAGACCCCAAAATGGCTCCTGTTAAGAGACACGCTTGCTATTGCGTCCCAGCACTAAAGCCCCCTGGTGTGGTCGAACGGTGGGCAGTGAGACCGTGTCGCCCCGTCTGTCCCAGTGGTCCTCCACCGGAGCTCCGCCACGGAGGGCGAGGCGTGCACGCACTCCTCACCCCGTGCGTGGCGGTTCCTCCGGAAGGCACGGCAGTTTGTCTAACCCTCTGAGCCCATCCACGACGTCTTCCAGTGCCTGGGGCTCTGCCCGGGGACGGCCCTGCGGCGCTCCAGTATGGCGTGATTTTTGTTCCAGCAGGTTTGTGGGCACGGAGCTATTTGAAGGAGCAATAATTGTAAACGTGTGCTTATGAATCTCAGGCGCGGACGCTCATAGGTGCTCGGATACGCGCTCAACTGCTCGCTCGCCCACTCAGCTCACTCTGCTCGCGCTCGGCTCTGTCTCTGAGCTTGCAACTCTACATTATATATAAATGAGCCGCGCTCCCAGCTAATCAAAGACTGGCCCTTTTTCTTCCAATGAAATAATTCCTTCCAAGTACACAAAGTTGATTCATACTCCCAGACTCACTAACATTAAAGCAGAGCCGCAAGCACAGACACAGAGCCGAGCGGGGTGAGCTGAGCGAGCAGTTTGTCAGAGTTGAGCACGTGTCCGAGCATCTAGGAGTGCGCGCGCCTGAGATTCATTTGCAAACACTCACAATTATTGCTCCTTCATTTAACTCTGTGCGCGCAAACCTAGTGGCACAAAAATCACGCCATACTACTGTAGCCTCTATTCTATGCGCCTTATAATGCGGTGCTCCTTATATATGAAAAAAGTTTTAAAATATTGAAGGTGCGCCTTATAGTGCGGAAAATACGGTACATGCTCTCGAACAGTAGCAGACTTATGTCGTTTTTTATTCCTGTGTGTTTATCTGCAGGCTGGGACGTAACGGCACTTCTTTGGAAGCAGCGAAGTGTCTTGTTGAACATTTCTCCTGGTTGAACATCCAACAGGTTTATGTAGAGTAAGAGAACACACATACTTACAAGTACTATCGTTTTGGGGACTGGCTGATCCTTGTAAGCCCAAACCTGGTCCACATAAGCTGATAAGCTGTTTTTGGGTTACATTTAGGTGTAGGACTGTGGTGTTTATTGAGTTTATGTTGGATTTAATTTTAAGCGTGTACTGGTAATGGATATGTTTATGGCTAGGGTCATGGTTAGGGTGTAAAAATTATTGCAACTCAGTGGAAAGTCTGCACAAACACACAGAAACACAATATCCAAACACAATCTTCAATCTTTACTCTTCAAAGAAAACAATCAGTCAGCAGCACAGATTTTTTTCTCCATCCTTGCAGTGGTATCAAAGAGTTGACGGTGTCTTTTTCCCAAAAATCTGACATTAACAGGTGAGTTTTACTCTCAGGTCAAGAAAAGAAAATTACAAAAGAAACAACAACAAAAAATTCTTACCTTTTTTATGTTTTTTGTTTGCAGCCATAAAATGAAGCCAGAGCCAACAGTGAGGTATTGTATTACTCTGGTGTCATACATTTAAAACCCTTTCTGGTTAGCCAATTACTTTTTGGGACTTCGCTCTGAAGTTTTTATACATTTTAGATAGTGATATTAAGAATTGAGCACAAAACAACGTGTGTGTGAGCTGCCAAACCGATGTGTCTGTTTGCTCATATCTTTATATATTATTTAGCTGAAAACCTGTTAACGTTTCCATAGACCTTATTCTCTCCAAATAGAGTAAAACAAAGTGTTTTAAAAAGCTTTTTTTTTTTTTTTACCAGATTGTTAAATCAGAAGTGGACTGAGACTGAGATGCAGAAAATTGCCAAGTCGCTGGCTCGCTGTCCCTCCCTGTCTGTGCTGGAGTAAGTAACCTCCGTCACGGCGCTGCTTTTGAAGACAATCAGACAAATATTGTAATATAGTCTAAGTACGTTTGCTTCTTTTTTCTATGTACAGATGCAGAGATGTAGATTTTTTCTTGTTTTTACTTTAAACATTAACATTTTAAAAGATAATCTGAAACAAGAAATCCCTAAATAGAACCTGTCTGACAACATGAAGTAGGACGAAAGCCCAGAGAAAGCAAAACATCGTGCGGCGATCTAAGGAGGTTAAAGAACAGACGGGAAACAACAAAACTAACATCTATTAGAGAGTTACAAAACCATTTATAAGGCTTTTAGATTTAAGAGAACCTTAATGAGAACCATCATTCACTTGCAGAGAAACAGTAGAGAAGATTAAGTGGTGACCATGAGGCGACGAAAAAAGTCAGAGCAACTTCTGGGAAGAATGTCTACCCCTTGTTTTTTGACCTTAAGCTAAAACACACTTGGGTTATGCAGTAATATAATTTGAACATTAAAAGTAGATACCTCCACCTCTGAATAGCATGAAATGAATCTCCAGAGTGGCATAGTTAAAGTCTAAGCCTAAATCAGGTGGAGATGTTGGGAAATTACGTCCAACAGGCCAAGATGAAACCCTTTTATATTCTAAAATGAAGAGTGGACTTGTTTAAAAAACTGCTCGACACTCTAGAGACGCTCTAGAGACGTTTTTTTAGCATGGAGCCAGGTTGGTTAGAGTAACTTTTTAAACCGATAAATAAAATGCACTTTGTGGTAACCCAGATTGTCTTTGGCATATGTTTAGGTTTTGTTTTGACTTCTTTGTTCTCCAGTCTCTCTGGAGGCGAGTGGGATGAGGATGTTTTAAAGACGCTGACTCGGTTTGTTCCACGGTTCAGCATCACTGAGAGGATAATGTATGTCAGAGCTCGCATTCGATACAATGATGAATATACATTAAACATGGAAATAGACAGCAGTCTCATCCTGTTTTTGTTTTATTTTAATTTTTTTTTCTTACCTCAGCCTCAACGGCAGCTGCTCATCAGTGATAAGTGTGGAGACTCTCAGCGCTTTGTTTTCTAACTGTCCTTCTGTGATGGAGATGCACATCAGGTACAAAATCCTGTTTATGTTTATTGTTTACAATTGTTAACACACAGCCTTAGTGGTGAAAGACTCCGTAATAATTTGTACCACCTAAGTGTGCAATCCGATCAGGTTATACCTGATTTAACTGATACCACGTTTTAATGCAGTTGTTAATTACATTTAATCAAACAGCATAGAACTGAATTACTTTCATTCAAATATGAGTGGCTGCTGCTTAACCTTTACTTTTATTTGATTCTCAGGCATCAGGATCCTGTCCAGGTGTCGGTTGTATTCCCTGGAGGGAGAGAAAAAACTGCAAATGCCTCGTCTAAAACGTTCTGGTTTGTGTGGAGATATTTCCACCTTTCAGCTGTATTTTCAGCGAAGGAATGTCTTTATTGTCATTTAGGTATTAAGTAATTAACCTAAATAGCAGATTTAAAAAAAACAGCTTCAAGTTATTTTGCAGAAAGCTATCTGCATCGGTTTGAGTTTTGGTGTAGCGGTGAGAAACTCCTGTTCCACAAGAGCCTACGCTTTTCGATGCTCCTCCAACTTAATTGGCTTAATTTCCTCTTCAGCTTTCAGTCAGTCAGCCGGCTGTCGGAGAAGGGATGCATTTAAAAATTGCAGGATAGTATCCCTGATTTACTGGTGCAGACCAAACCTATCCTTGCGTCCTAGTGAACACACACTGCCATAGCTTCATTTTCTTAATAGTCACATATGTCTAACTTTTTTTCTTTCTCTCTTTTAGCCTCACCAGCTATAATCTTCAGCCGATTGACCTGGAAAAACTTTGGAGAAGTTTGGGAGTTTCCTCTGGTCTCTCTGCGTTAGAGTAAGGCACAAAAACACATAAATGGACACATAAGCAGAGAAACTGGCTGCCAACAAACGTCCACTTAATACACACAATGCCTGATCTTTGAAAGGTTTGCTTGCATTAAACCTGGTGCACATGCGACTACGTTATAGCAACAGCAAAACGAGGAACATAGAAGGGGCAATCCATTCACCGTGTCTGCCTTCATGAGTAAAGAGAACATATGCTGATGATTATAAATTATACACAGTTCTGAGAGAGGATGGGTCAATACTTTTGTTTCTATAACCAGAATTTTTTTAAAGCTTGGTTAACTCAAAAAGGCCTGCAGTCACTATGGAGAGGGAAACACAGGAAACATCCATCCATTTTCTCTAGCAATGCTGATTTGGAGCTGCAGGATGACCCTGTATGACACAACAATGTCATATGTAATCAGAAAAACAGGGAAAGGGATGTTGGCGATAAAACAGTTAAATTATCATTAGATTTTAGTTCTTTTATGGCCACTCTGATCTCTAACACTCCATCATTACAGCCAGTAGCACACCCTAAATATTGATTTGCATCGGGCAGTGTCCTCCATTTCTTTCCTATTGTATTCTATTGTGCTTCGTGTCTATTGTGTCTTCGTCGATCGCCCACTAAATGCCCTCTAATTACACAAGCATATTTTGGTGCAAACATCTCAGTGCTCCTTATTTTGAATCCTTTAAGATCAGGGCCTAATATTAACTATGGATTCTTTTTTTTATCATTATTATTTTAAATGTTCAGCTTGTCCTGCAACAACTTAGGCGACAAAGGATTGAAGAAGTTGTTGGACTTCCTGCCTCATCTAAGTCAAGTCCAAAAAGTGAAGTAAGTTCATCCGCTAATCTGAGGACAATGTCAGTTAATGAATCGGTTAAAAAAATTGCAGATATGATGTATGAGTCACTTTGACTCTTTGTGGTTTTGTTGCATAAACAGTGGGTAGGAAATACAAGCAAGCCTGGTATTCTCTTACTAAACCAGTTCTAACCCTGTGATCTTCTGCTTTATCATTTTCTCTTAATGTGTGTTTTTTTTTGTTTTTGTTTTTTTAGTTTAAGTAAAAATGGCATCAGCATGGATGGAGTGGCTTTGCTGGCAGATGCTTTGTGCTCCAGTTACAGAATAAGACACATTTACATCAGGTATTGGATTTTGTCTGACCATCTGTTCTGGTTGTCTATTTCTCAAACGGAGGCAACAAATTATGTAGGGGTTTATTAATGCTTGTGTTTGGCTGTAGTATCTTTTAATAGTTATAATTAATAAATGTACTAATATAAGTATTAATAATGAAAGTTGTCGTTAGAGATGACCCTCACAGGAGACAGACTCCAGGGGAAAGACGAGGATGGGAGGGATTGGTCGTTATCCATACATCACCGTACGGCTTTTTTGTATGAGTTAAAACCAAACAGAGAAACTTCTCCCACTTGTTTGCTGCTTCTCCTGACTGGCTGCGCTCATTGTTGTGTCAGTAGGTTTCTCCCGTCTAAGCTTGGGGGTCTTTGTCACACCGGCAAGGTTTACGAGGATCCTTTCAGCTGTTTCTTTTGAGAAACACTCAGTTTAGGTGGAAGTCCGTGTTTTAGTTGGTCTGCAGTTGGTCCGTCCTCTCCCCATGTTCAGATCATGGATTGATCAGAGCTCTGAAAGTTGATCATAGCTTGGAATATTATTGTCGAACCTAAAACTACTTTAAAGTTGCACACAACATTTTACCTGATCTGTCTGCTGTGCTAGTTTTTATGATGCTGGTTGTTCTCTATCGTACTTTTAATAGCTCCTTTAAAACGTTCCCATCAATTAATTAGCTTTTAACTTAAGTCCAACTTTAACTCCAACAAGAACAAATAACCGAATATCCAAATAAACACTTCAAAATTTTATAGATATTTGACAAATGCTGTTCAACAGGTAAGACTTTCATGACATAAAATTTCTGCTATGTTTGTTTTCTTTTGTTTATAAAGTAATGGAGGCAAAACCGAAGTGATGCTGCAGTTCAGCTCTGACACAAGGTAGAAAAACTGTTTTCGTAAAACACTTTTATATTTTACATCCCATTACCTTTAAATAAATGTTTTTTTTTTAACCTTTCTCTTATTTCAGTATTGGCAAACTAAAGACGAAGCTTTTCAGGTACAGTAAGCCGAACATGGAACCCATAAGAGGCATACTTTGCTGAAGTTCCTGCTTTTATTTTCCAGAGTTAACAAAAGCTCCCTGACACCATCCGATGTAAACAAAGTGTGCAGGAAACTGGTCCAGTGTCCGTGCGGTTTGGAGTTACAGTGAGCTTTACCATTGCACATCCGTTGGGTTTTTATTAATGCCACGACCGTGGAGAAGAACATTTATATTCCTGTTTGTTGTTCCAGGTTTATTCAATGCTCTTTTGCTGATAAATCAATAGCAAACCTGCTGAGATTGTTGCCAAAGATGTCAGCCCTGCAGAGACTCGAGTACGTCTCTCACTCCCACACGTAAACCAAAAAATCTTAACGGACAAAAATGTTCTTTTACAATCGAATGTTGCACAAAATGTGTTGGAATCTCAGCTTATAAAGCACATAGAAAAAAAATTGCTTGAATATGTAGGATAATGATGCCTTAAATTCATATTTCTCTTGTATTCATGGTATCAGAGGTGACCTGTTTAAACTACATGAGTCTAACACAAAGATGGATTTGACCAGCTCATGACCACAGATTGGAGTTTTATATTTTTGAACCACACTTTTTTTGCAGTAAATATTTGGTCAGCATAATTATATGCGGGTAATGCCCCTTTAAACTTAATTGCAGGTCTAAGGGAAGGCTACCATCAGACTTTATCTTCTTTTTGATTCATGTTTCTATGCACTGATCAGGTGAACAATAAAAGCCAATATTTACAACAATTACATTCATCTTTTCGGGACTTCACAGGGTACATTCAAAAAGCCTTCAGGTGGCTTTTCTGGAAGTTCAATGTTCCTCATAACTCCAAAACTAGCACAAAACATCTGCATATAGAACTATAGATGTCCCTTTTACAAAAAGAGGTGAGATCAGTGCAGGTTAATTGTCAACAGGATGTCAGGATTCCAGTTATTCGAATCATCTGTTAAAAATTATTCCGTATTGTAATATATGCTTGGATGCATTCTTTAAGAGCAGAAACGAAGCGTTGGTTCAGTGTTAAAACTTGTTTTTGTTCCTACATCAAAAACGTGACCCTGAGCTTCCAGTCTTAGGTATAGATAGCAAACATGTCGATAGTCATTATTATTTTTATTTATTTACATGTAAGTTTTTCAAATCTCCAAACACTTACAAGAAAGGGTTTATATTTTATGAACACATATACACCTTAAAGGTGTCCTTAAATATTATTTACCAGTCAAATTAAAGAAATGTACCAACAAATTGCATTCAGTTACTATCAAAGTCAAACTTAAGTTTTAAGAGATGTTCAATATTATTTCAGAGAGAGAGCTATTTATTGATATTTTAACTCTAACATAGTAGTTTCACCCCTTTGAGGTCGTGTTCTTCGTCTGACACAAAGTGTGAGGGAGTTTTATGTCATTCCTGCTCTCACCTGTTAACGGTCAATCTACATTATAATTATCGTTGCCGTTCCTGTGAAGGTATAACATGTATCAGTGCGGGTTTGTCGCTAATCCGTGCTTCACCCTTTGTCCTCAGTGTTAGTAGCAGCATCACGTCCACCGCTGATGCGCTGACGCTGATCAGCTGTTTCCATGGCAACAGCAGAGTCTCATCGGTGGAGCTCAGGTACTTCTGTCTCATGTTTCATACGTCATACGCACCAAGAAAACAAAATACTTTTTATATTTTCAGATGTAATCTACTACTGGTACAACTACTAAAAGTACACCCTACATGTATATTTTAGGTGATCTTTGAATTTTGTCATGTTTCATGTTTAATGAAGTATTGCCTTTAACTTTTTAGTCCACAGCATGAATCCTTCATTCAATTTGATGCCTTGAAAGCAGAACAAGTGAACTGCAGGTCTGTAAGCAGCACATTCCTTCACATCCTCTAAACGTTGATAAGCTTTTTTTTCTGTTTTATACTGTAGATTCTGCTAGGTCTGGTTTCCAGAGCGAAAGCTAAACTTTGCTGCACTAGCTTGCTTTAAACAGGAAACTAGTAGAGAGACAGAAAGGACTAGAGTGGTAGCTGTAGTTACAGTAAAAAGGGGTTCTACAACCATCGGACTCAGGGATTATGCAATTATGTTATATGATATAAAGTATAAGCAACATTGTTTTGACTTCAGTTACAATAAAAACTGAAAACCTAGTGATAATTGTCTGTTTGTTTTCAGGTTAACAGATTTCTCTTTCAAAGAAGAAAGCTTTGCTTTGTTAAATACACTGAATGACATCCTACAGCAGGCCAGTCAGCTTTCTTACCTCGAGTATGAACAACTCTTTATCTCACAAACACAACCACGCAGTTATTTTTATGCTTTTAACTGATTTAAATAAAGTGCTTTATGCTTTTTCTACTGCAGTTTATCAGAAAATCAGCTGGAAGATGAAGGAGTGGGCTGCTTATTGAAATCTCTTCCAGAGCTCAGAGTCAGCAGCTACATCAAGTAAGAGACATTTTTCTGTGGGTTGTACCTTTAGTATGAAAGCAAGGACTTACGCCGAAATCAGCGTCAAAAGCAGTGCTGTTACGCTCAGCAGTGCTCTCTTACCTTTGCTGTTTCCTACTTTTCAGTCTCAGTAAGAATGGTCTGAGCCAACAGGGAGTGCTGGAAGTAGCCAGCACATTGTGTACTTGCAAGAATGTTTCTGCTGTGGAAGTCAGGTAAATGTTGTAGACACACTGTGGGAGAGAACGCTTCCTGTCTCTTTGTCTCTCTTCCTGTCTCTTTGTCTCGTAACGCTGCCGTGTTTTCTTTTAGTTTGGGTGAAGATGAAAGGTGTCTCATTTGGTTTAGAGAAAGAGCAGGAGGCGGAAAAACTCTGAGGTGAGAAAAAGTATGTAACTAGTCAAACTTTTACCATCAGTTTTGTCACAGGTTTCAGAAGAACTAAATGAAAGAAGATCAACACCTTGAGAACACTAAAATACAGCAGCTGAAATAATCACAGCATGCGTTGAGAAAATGAGAACTGGAATATCAGGAGGATATTTCAGGAAATGGGGCGAAAAACATTGCATTCTACTTTCTGAGTAAAAACACACCTGCAGCCTGCAACAAAATGCACAAATGTGGATGATAGAGGATTTATGTTATGAGTCGTTTACTAATTGTGAAACCCCACCACTAAAATATCTGAGATTGCACTGATGTAACTGTAATATACACTCACCGGCCACTTTATTAGGTACATCTGTCATACTGTTCGTCAACGCAAATTCCTTATCAACCAATCACATGGCAGCAACTCAATGCATTTAGGCATGCGGACAAGTCAAGACGATCTGCTGCAGTTCAAACCTAGGATCAGAGTGGGGAAGAAAGGAGATTTCAGTGACTTTGAACATGGCATGGTTTTTGATGCCAGACGAGCTCGTCTGAGTAATTCAGAAAATTAATCTACTGGGATACAAAGAATTGTTCTTGCAGTTATTGTGTGTTATGTGAGTATTTATATTCTGAAACAGGGTTTAACTATGAGATAAAACGTTTATTAATTAAAGATCTTTTAGCAACCAAATATTGTTTCCTATCTGTTCTCCAGTATCACAGACAGCATTCTGCAGCGTGATCATCTGCTCAGATTGGCGACGATTCTGTCCAATTGCCTCAGTTTGACCAAAGTGGAGTAAGTAGCTTATAGAAAAATGCATTTTTTTTAAAGAATATGCAATATGCATCTAATCCAACATGTTTCAAAAGGCTAAATATATACATTTTAGATATCATAGAACCTTTCATCTAAAAGAAATCCTTTTAAATATATGTGTAAATTTGGAAAACAAATAACCAGTTGATCTGCTTTTATTCTTGTTGCACAGCTTAAAGAACAACATGCTGCAGTCTGAGTGGTTTGAAAGCTTTGTGACAAATTTAGGCTGCAGTCTAAGAGGATGCACTGTCAGGTGAGATCCTGCAGGTTCAGCAATCGGCTGATTATGACACAAGCGGTAAACCACTGAAGCACTGAATGGTCACTTGTCCTCATCAGCATTGAAGAAAGTTGGATCGTCGCAGATGAGGCCGTTTGTTTACTGAGTCGCTGTCTGAAGCTCAGCAAACCCATCAGAACCATCAGGTGAACGGAGACTCCCGCTTCGGAAGTTCCTCACGTTTAGGATGGATGTCGTGAACATGATTCATTTTATTTCAGGATCGACCACAACACTCTGCAGCTGTTTCTGAAGGACAGCACGGAAATGAGCCAACTCAGGTAATGAAGGATTGCATTAGATATTACCACTTCCTGTTTCTGTTTTAGCACACACGTAAACGTACTGTTTTACAAATAGCCAAGGTAAATTTTATAGTTGATCACGTCCATTAGGGAGTGCTGTTGGAGCACCTTAGCAGTACTGGGTACCAGGCTGTTGATATGGTCCGTTAGAGTTTGGTCCATTGCTGCCACTAAGTCAGACTTATTATTAGTTAAAGGAGTCTGCCTATTTGGGTCTTTCAGAATCATAATCTCTTTATTGTGCCAAAGTATCTCACATATACATGGAACTTGGCTTGTTGAGACCAACACATGTATGGCATGTAACAAGAGTACTTACAAGTATTACAATACATGAAAGGTTCACTAAACAATAAATAGAACACAGAATATCAAGTTTAAAAAAGTAGTTGAGAGATGTAAGTGGGGCATCCGGGTGAGTGGGCACTTACAGGTACAGGGAGACCGCAGAGGTGAACAATGCATTTGAGTGAGTCAAACACAGTTGAAAGTTTGTTCATTTAAAAAATGTCCATGTCCATAAAAAAGGATAAAATAGATAAAAACTAAAATAAAAGTGTCCAAACATCGTGGGCAACAGATCTGCTCTTACTCTTGCTCTTTCTCTGTCTCTGGCCCCGTAGCGCGTCCACCCCTCCGCCTGTCTCGCAGCCTCTCAGCCTCTTCTCTTTCAGCTTCTCAGCCGCGCCGTCCCACTGCGGCGCCCTTTTATCTCCCCAGGTGTTCCGCATTGCCAAATCAGCTGATGGCAAAGCTATCAATTTAATGGTTGATCTTCATCGCTACTCTCAACTCTGATCACAAGAACGAGACAGCAAACTTCCAAAATCAGGGGTCTCCGATGGGTGTCTGTGATCTCTGCCTAAGAGATCAGGTGAAGAGCTTGGTCACCCAGCATGAGCTCAGAGTACAGCCTCCACGTCGAGAGGAGCCAGTCGAGGTGACTCGGCCGTGGGGTTAGGTTTCCCAGTGGTAGGGTCAAAGGTAGATCCAGGAGACTGTCGAGGTGACATGTATCTGTGCTGGCCAGGGAATGCCTTAGGATTCCTCCGGAGGATCTGGATGTTCTTAACTTTGCTGTCACTATACATTTTCTGATCATTTCCTCTGGTATATCACAGTTTAATGCTGTGATTCAAACGTGTCTATTTTTACAAAAACAGATTTTTAAGCTGTCTCATTTTTTTTCTTTTCTCCCCGACAGTAATTTTGCACTTTCAGCTCAGTCGGTGGCTAAAAATATAAGGTAAGTAACAAATAAGTAACAGAAAAGTCCTTCATAAATAACAAGCACCACTCACAGAGCACCATGCAATGTACGTCAGTGAAAGCTACATATTCCAACCTGTAGTTGGTAAAGATAACACGGTAAAAGAGTCTGACATTAAAGTTGCAACTTCACATGGTCTTCAGAGTAATTTTACATATTTAACCCTCCTATTCTCTGCTCAGTTTTTATAACGAGACATTTGTTTTCCTTTTTTAGTGTCTCCGGTCGACTGGATGTGGAGGGATCTGAATCACTCTGTTCTCTTCTGACGTCATTGCCAAATCTCACCTCTCTAAGGTAAATGTTTTTATAATTTCACAACAGAAAGTCTAATTTTTTCTTTTTAATTTCCAGCATAATAAATCTCTGCAATTCTCTTCTGCAGTGTTGGAATCAAAGACAGTAATGCCTCTGTGGCCGAGGAGCTCTTTCACGCCATTCTGACTTCTACATCTATTCAGTGTTTTAGGTGAGCAAAATGTTCTTAATAAATCTTTTCTCATTGCACCTGATCAAACCGAGGAGAAAAAAAGAATTTACTCAACTCTTAAGTTTACAAACAGCCTTTTTTAGAATTTGTTTAGAATATTGATTTAGGGGAAGCAAAGTCAGCCTAATATTTTTCCAGTACAATTTTCCTATTTCGTCGATCCACCAGTGGTGTTTTTTCTAAGCTTTCCTGACTGACCTGGTGGCTCATGGTTCCCGCGTCGGGCTGCTATAACATCTTACACCCTGAGCCGAATGCTTAGGCTCGTACCAAGCAACAGCCCGACACTTCCCTGAATCTATTTTGATTCTCTGGACCTTCTAGATATGGCAGATCTTCGCAAATCAAATCAAACACCTATTATATAATATAATATGTAATATAATAATCTTCTTGTAAATCAGTCCTTCCATCTAACTTCTATTCAGACTGTAATCTTTAACATGTTGATGTCAGAGACGTCCCCTTTAACTCTGACTGAGTCAGCTCTGATGTCTCTAAGCTTTCATTTTAAATAATCAATTCATTCTCTGTTGCTTCTAGCTTGTCTGGTGTTACGATAAGTGACGCAGCGACTCAGATCTTGATTGAATTGCTGCCCCGCCTTCGATCCCTCGAGTAAGTAAATCAGTTAATATTACATCTACAGAACAATCTGTACATCTACCATCCTATTTAACAGCATGCTAATGCGTCGTGTAGGAAATAAAAAGAATTGTTTTGATATTTGCAACTTCTCCACCACAGCATGTCCCACTGTGAGTGGTCAGCAGATGGCAGGCTTCAACTCCTGCAAGCACTTAGGCAGTGCACGGCTATGGAAGCTCTTTGGTAAGTTTAAAGTTGAAAAAATGTTCTTTACTTCATAAAAAAAACTCAAATTTTAGTATTTATGAGTGATGTAACTTCATCTTTCACAGTATGGGGACAGCGATGCAGCTGAATCAGGACTGCTGCAGGTGTTTGGCTCAAGCTCTGAGGAAAATTAACTCTTTACAGATTCTCAAGTAAGTATGACCCCCCCTCCCCCATCTAAACTGTATTCTTTGACCAAACCCAGGATTGTTGTGTGATTTAAACCCAATGAAATATACAAGATTATTTCACAGACACTGCCTTGTGACAGTATTTGCATCCCTTGTTCATGTTATGGCGTTAAAACCAATCAGTTTATTAGAAGATCAACACCTAAATACTGCTGAAACTTAAATAAAAAAGAATCTAAATAGTGTGGTGTGCCTTTGTCTTACCCCCCC
>JAVLVB010000646.1:2376190-2397974 GCA_032876305.1 Orestias chungarensis
TTTAATACAGTTGCTAAACTTACGAGAAATGAAAACTCTGTTATATCACCCATTCCTCCAACTCTTAGCTGTAATGACTTTATGGAATTCTTTATTGATAAAATTGAATCTATTAAAACTAAAATTGATGGCATCCTACCAAACATAACTACTACCTCAGTAAGCAATGAGGTACTGAATGTGGCTCTGGAGCCTGATCACTGTTTAAAGTGTTTTGTTCCAGTTGAGCCTTCTGAGCTTTCAAAAACATTTTCTTCATCTAAGCCTTCAACTTGTATGTTGGATCCAATCAAAATTGTTTAAAGAATTTCCTATTATTATTACCCCCATTTTGGAAATGATTAATTTGTCATTAGTGAATGGTTATGTACCAGAGGCTCTTAAGGTAGCTGTAATAAAACCCCTACTTAAGAAACCTTCTCTTGATCAAGAAGACTTACGAAATTACAGACCCATATCTAATCTTCCTTTTTTATCTAAAATCCTTGGAAAATGTTACTAATCAACTGAGAGAGCATTTGAGGAATAATGACCTATTTGAAGAATTTCAGTCAGGTTTCAGAGCTCATCACAGCACTGAGACAGCTCTCCTTAAAGTTACAAACGATATTCTCATGGCCTCAGACAATGGGCTCGTGTCTATTCTAGTTTTGTTAGATCTCAGTGCTGCTTTTGACACAGTCAATCACAATATCCTCATTGAAAGGCTCGAACACACTGTGGGGATCAAGGGAACAGCATTAGGTTGGTTTAAATCGTATTTGTCTGATAGATCCCAGTTTGTTCATCTAAATGACAAATCTTCTCCGCATTGTAAGGTTACTAGTGGAGTACCACAGGGTTCTGTTCCTTGGCCCAATTCTATTTACTATATACATGCTCCCTATTGGTAAAATCATCAGACAGCATGGTTAAGTTCCACTGTTATGCTGATGAAATACAACTGTATTTATCTATAAACCCTGATGAATCCAGTCAGTTTGGTAGATTACAGGCATGTCTAGATGACATAAAAATGTGGATGACTTTAAACCTTCTGCTCTTGAACTCTGAAAAGACAGAAGTTGTTATCTTTGGACCAGAACCTCTAAAAAAGAAATTGCTTAGTCAACCACTTGACCTGGATAGAATCAGGTTGGCATCTGGTGACAATGTAAAGAACCTTGGTGTTATTTCTGATCAGGAAATGTCTTTAAAATGTCCCATACAAAACAGGTCTGTAAGATTTCCTTCTTTCACCTTAGGAATATAGCAAAAATTAGAGATATTCTCTCTAGGACAGATGCTGAAAAGCTAGTCCATTCATTTGTTACTTCAAGGCTGGACTATTGTAACTCTTTATTAGCAGGAAGTTCACAAAATGCAATTAAAAGTCTACAGTTGGTCCAAAATGCTGCAGCAAGAGTTCTGATGAAACTTAAAATGAGAGATCATATCTCCCCTATTTTAGCTTCCCTTCATTGGCTCCCTGTCAAACTTAGAATAGATTTTAAGATTCTTCTTTTGACATATAAAGTCCTCACTACTAAAGCTCCATCGTATATCAGAGATCTGATTACTCCTGATGTCCCTAACAGAGCACTTCGCTCTCAGACTGCAGGTTTACTGGTGGTTCCTAGAATCTCTAAAAGCACAATGGGAGGCAGATCTTTCAGTTATCAGGCTCCTCTCCTGTGGAACCAGCTTCCAGCTTTAGTCCGTGAGGCAGACACCCTGTCTAGTTTTAAATCTAGACTTTAAACCTTCCTGTTTGGTAAAGTTTATAGTTAGGAAAGGGTAAAGAAGATAGCCTAATCCGGTCGGGGAGGAACTCAGTCTTGACAGACGGTTCTCCTTATCTCTACCTTCTTCATGTCTCACTCTATAGGGTTAAGTTATTGAAGTTTTTTTATAGTTATACTGCTATAGGCTTAGACTGCTGGAGGACAATCTGACCACTTCTCTCTCTGCTTCTTTCTTCCTTTGTCCAATCTACTTAGTTACCGTTATTTCAACCTTGTTAACCTTTTGTTTTCTTTTAGTGTTCTTCTCTCCATAGTTACCACACCTGGGCTGGCGTTCTGTTAGCTGAGACAGCTTCTTGGAGGAGAACATGGGCTGAAATGCTTCCAGTGACGTTCTACTGCTGCTATAAACTCTTTTATTTCAGTATCCTGTGCTTCTAATTTAGTTTTCTGTCTTTTCAAAACCCCAGTCGGTCGTGGCAGATGGCTGCTTGTACTGAGCCTGGTTCTGCTGGAGGTTTCTTCCTGTTAAAGGGGAGTTTTTCCTCTCCACTGTCGCTACATGCATGCTCAGTATGAGGGATTGCTGTAAAGTCAACTACAACACAAGCCATTGTTTTGGTCTGCTGATTCCAGAGGAGTGAATGCTGCAAGTCAATGACTCGATGCAATCTGCTGGGGTTCATTAGATTGGAAACTTTTTCAAATTGATTTGTTTATGATGTATTTTCTGTGAAGTGCCTTGAGACCACACCTGTTGTAAATTGGCGCTATATAAATAAACTGATTCTTGATTCTTGATCAATCAATAACATAACAAAGTTATCTGAATAAATTAAATATTCAGAGGAGGCTATTTATTTATACCCTTTATTTAACTAGATGTGAGTCTCACTGGGACCAAATTCTTCTTTTGTTTTCCAAGAGCGGCTAAAAATCTGCAATACACCTAAATTATGTTTGAAGGATAAACAAACACAACATGGCTTTCAACGGAAGCATGTTTCCTGCACCCGACCCGTATTTTGAAGGTGAGACGCGGTACTTCCGGTTGGACCTCATTGCCGCCAGCTTCCCCATCTCGCTGCGGCTGCTGGCAGAAGGATCTGCGCTCGGAGGAGGATTTTCTGCGCTCACTCTGTTGCGCCTCCTGGATCATCCGCCGCAGGTCAAGATGCCAACTCCAGGTTTCACTCTTTCCTAGACCAAACAAAGTCATCTGGAGCTTCGCGTTTGTCTTTCTTCCTAATTGGGTTAATTAATTATAATAAAGAATAAAAATTAAAAAATAGCAGTGAAGCAGAAACGTCTGTGAAGTTGCTCGTCGTCCTCTGAGGTAAGTCCGCTTTCGCTTCTCTTTGTTAAGCTGAGCGCAGTTTCGCTGTTTGCTTCTTAATGGGCATAATTGACCTGCAACTAAAAGTGCTTTCAGGCTTCGGGAGGATGTGGGGCAGATGTGGTTCTGATAAAAAACAAACTCTTTCATAGAAAGCAGTTTGGTCTGCACTCCTCTGATATATGATTAGTGCTTACATCTCCTCTGAGCTATTACTGAGGCTTCTGGCTCCAAATGCAGCAGACAGGTCATGTAATCAGATCTGATGAGAGGCTGCAGAGGTCACCCATGCTGTAAATGGTACATAGCTGCCCTCTCTCTGTGGTTTACCTTCCTAAAAGCCAGAGAGGAAGAGTGAATAGATGTGAGTGTGCTCAGCAGGGTCAGGGCTGGATGTGCCACCAGGAGGCTCTCCCATTGAGGGGTGCTGAACTGCAGGGATGCAACACAAGCTTCATGGTGCCAGAGATCTCCTCTGCAGGTTCCAAACTTAGAAACACGAGGCAGCACGGGGAAAAAATAACCAGATTTTATGATTTTCAAAGCTTGTTTGGACTTTTATGGTGTGCATAAAGTCACGTTTTGTTCATTCTAGATTTCTCAGTCAGAGCAAGCGAGGGAAGCAGCGGGTGTGAGTAAACAGCAAGACATCTAATCCCCGAACGATGAGTGAGTGAGTAAAGCGAGCGAGCACGCTGTTATTTTCATCTTCATCATCACACCCTCCAGTGTGACATCACGGGAGTGAACCAGAGGAGCACGCTGGTTGTGAGACATCCGTCTCTTAGCAACGTGCCGCCGTGAGAGCAAAGCCACCCTCATGGATGCAGACAGAGCTGTGTGTATAGGACAAGCTGCTGCAGAGTTGTGTCACATTTATTTCTCTACGAGAAGTGAATTTTTGATTTCTCTAGTCTCATTGCTTTGCACATATTTGATTTGTTTTATGACCTGTAGTCTCAGATGGGATCAGAATTGTGAGGAATCGGGACTGTTGTGGTTTTTATTTGTTATCTGCCTCAGACATGCCTTGTTTCGTTTTGAGCTGCCCTGTTTCTCCAATACTTTAGTTTTGTCTAGTCTTTTTTTCGGTTATATCCATTTTATTCTCTGTCTTGCATTTATTTGTTCTTTATTTATGGAGACTTATATTTTACTTTCCCCCTGTTGGTGTTCCATCTTCTTCGCTGGTGTCCTTCTCCTTCTCTCTCAGTCTCCCTGCCTGGCTCCTTCCCTCAGCGGCACCCTGTTACTAATCAACCTCATGTTCCTGTTCACTAATCAATCGGGCCTCTAAAACACAAACCTTTGGGTTTTTAAGCACAATTGCTATGGGATTTTTGGTTAAAACATCTTTAAATCTAATTAAAGTGTTTTGTATTTGCCCTACCTGGCGTCCCCCAGGGCTTATATATATAGGTGTTGATATTTATATCGGATATCGGTCCGATATCAGCAAAAATATAATATCGGATTATATCAACCATCAACTAAAATCTCTGATCCACTCACTCTAATGCAAGCAGTCTGTCCCAGCATTTGTTCCGCTCCAACATTTCTGTTTAGCGTCTTGTATCTAGCACGGAGAGCCGAGATCATCACTGCAACAGCGCTTGCTAACAAGCTGCAATGACTGGGAGCGATCTTGGCTGTTGTGAACTACTGTTCCGTAGGCCTTTGCGATAAATCGATTTAAAATCAAAATCGGATTTATTAGTCAAGACGGATGTTTCAAAAGAAAAATCTAAAAGTCGATTTTCCTCTCGCACGCTTCCAAAGTGTGCGCCTCTATCCTCCTCCCTCCAGAAGCTGCGAGAACATTTTCGGTCTCCCCAACCTCATCCCTCTCTTAGGCTGTCAGCGTTTGCTAAAGGAAATGAGAATTTTGGAACTAAAAATGCGAAGAAAACTAAGTCAGTTGTGTGGAACTGGTATGGCTTTGGAGTTTCGGAGTGAATAGCAAACCAAACCCCCCTGCAAAGTCTGCCTGAAGACGGAATCTGTTAAAGACACGACCGATCCCGAGAAGAGTTCACTGCATTAAAGAAGTAGATGCCTGCATTCATCCTTCCGTTTGTTTTTTTGTTTGATTCTCATACCGGGCAGCAAACTGATGCGCATTTAAGCACTTTAGCTTTTTGTTAGCCGCTTTGAGAAACAAGCGTGTCACGTAGTGAGTCTCTCGTAGCACAGATGGAGCTAGAAGGGGGCCTGGCGTAGCACCGGACCCTCTTGAGATCTGATTGGACCAGCCAAGATTATTGACATGTCACGACGCCGCTCGGTGCAACAGGGAAATTCGTTTGCTATTTCCTTAAAAAAAATAGTAGTCTGATAGTAGTAGCAGTAGCCTAGTCTGAACGTTAGTTAGTGGGATAAGTCAAAGATTTCAATTTGAGTCAAATTCTTTTAGTATGTCTTACTATTTGCATGTACTCAGATATCCTAACAGATATTTCTGGAATATGATAAACGTCATGGTGTACGGAAAAACTATATTGACTACAGTTAACTCAACTACACTCAAATTCCTAATGCTACCTAGGAAGATTTGTTCTGCGTTCTTCTTCCCAAAGTATGTCAGCGTGACTTATTTTGTGCCATGAAAGGATTTGCTCTGAGCTTCCATTACCACACGGGAGACAAATAGTAAATGTGGTTGTACGTTTATATCATCTACATTCATTTACTGATTCAGTTGAACTTGGCGCTTTATCTTCAGGTAAATTTTGGGAACACAATCCAAACGCCCCATTATGTTCCTCTACGTGTTTTCACTGTGTTATGTTCGGTGTAGTAACAAAGTTTATCATGGAGTAATAGATATTTTTGTCTTTTTAAAATAGAATAAGAATAGGGCAGGATATCCAAGGACAGATATACGTGAGTTAGAATGTCTATGAAAATTATTTCGGACAGTGAGGAAAATTGCCCTTTGTAGAACGTTTTTGCTTATTGCTGCCCATCTTTTCTCCTTTAGGTTGCCAACCTGGTTGAGCTCAGATAATGGCCTACACACTGGCCGTGTCACCGGATGGTCGGGCTTGCGCTGTCGGACCGCAGCACTGCGTCACGAGGGTCGAGCTGTCCGTCACTGCGTCTAACCTGCTGGATCGAGATGTAGCCTCTAAATCGGACCCATTCTGCGTTCTGTTCCACGAAGTGGATGGAAACTGGGTTGAGGTACGTTGATGAATGCAATTTTCTACTTTGGTTCACCATAAAGAAACAAAATCCCCAATTATCACGACATATTTCATTCTTCAGATGAAAATAAGTTAGACTGCGATCTGAAAAACAATGAAAAATTTGAATAAATGCTACTAAGCAATGGCTTTGTGACTCCAACTATACAAGAAACAGTCAGAATCTGTTTGTTGTGTGCGCTGCAGACCTATAGGTTATGAACTAGATCCAAACCCACAAGGTCTTGGCCATCTGGCATCAGTCAAGTCATGCTGAGCCCAGTCGAACATTGCCAGATTTTCTGAGCTTTATTACAAAAGAAAACAACAGTTGTAGATCCATTGGTCTAATTAGAATGCTAGAGTCAACAAAATTGTGCACGTCTCGATGCTTAAATTGCAAGCAGATATACTGTAGATGATGATATAGATGATGGATGGGTAGTTTTGAGAAATTTTCACTGGTGGGGCTTCTCAAAAAATGTATCCTACACACGATTTAATCTAATAAAATAATACTAATATGGTTAGAGAAGAGAAGTCTGTTGCTTCTACTGGACAGAATTACCAACCCTGACATAGCATCTACTCGGATTTTCATGGTACTGGTGCTGAATGAACCTCTGACACTTGTGGCTGTTTTATGTCTTCAGTCTACGTAGGACATGCTCAAATGGACAAGCCTTGCAACAGGCTGAGCTGAAAGACAGCTTTTGTGGTCCTGATGGCTAAACAAACGTCAGACAGATTATTGGGAGCTCTTTATTTATGTTAAACGGGTGCTGAGTTGGAACAACCCCCCCCCCCGTACCTGGGAGTTCCTGCTCTTGATGGAAGAAAAATGATTCCAACAAAGTAGAAACAGCCATATAGTTCTATCTTTCTGCCGTCTGTGGTTTCTTGTGAATTCAGGTCAGCGCACCACATAGACCTGTGGTTTCACTGACTTTGCAGCAGACTGTGTGGAGGAAGTCTCACAGATTACCATGGTCAAGTCTTTTTGATCACCTGCTAGTGATTCTAAATCCATTCTGAATTGGTAGGTAAACAGTAAATACCAATCAGAGATCAGAAATGACTGCTTGGATTTCCTCAAATGCTAATTAAAACAGTACTTATAAGTTAGGTGATCAATATACATTTCGCTGTGTGGCTGAGAGTTCATATAGAGAGCTGATGCTGGTTTACAAACATAAAGGTGTGGCAGGAATAAGGTCAGAAAACAGAAACAGGGTTGACGGGTTTGGTAAAAATCGTGTTCTACGGATAGAAAACGTGGTCGTGGACGAGGAAGCAGAATCTGGCACGGAGCTCTGAGAGTATGGCCAGGATCGGTGGTTGAGTTAAACAAAGATGTCCAAATAATCAGGAGCTGGCAAGATACCCGTAAAATTAAGGCAAGGCGGGTGAGATCAGGCAGCAAACATGGTCATAAACAAGACAGTAGCGGTGGATATCTATTCACTCCAGGTCCTTTTAGAAATCTGATGCGCTCTGCCTGCTAGAGAGCTGTACTGACCTGAACTTCAACAGACACATTAAATCAGTAACATCAGCCGCCTTTTACCATCTTCAAAACATTGCCAGAATCAGAGGAATAGTCTTTAAACCAGACATAGAAAGACTTATCCATGCTTTTATCTCTAGCAGGTTAGACTAGTGTAACGGCCTGCTCATGGGCTTTCTAAACGAGCCTTAAGACAGCTTCAGAACATCCAGAATGCTGCTGCTCGAGTTCTGACCAAAACCAGGAAATATGACCATATTAGACCACTGCTCAAGTCTCTGCACTGCCTTCCTGTCACTCAAAGAATAGACTTTAAAACAGCCTTGCTTGTGTACAAGTCTCTTCATGGTTTTGCCCCAAAGTACATATCTGACATGTTAGAGCCATATGAACCAGCCAGGACTCTGAGAACCTCAGGTAGTGGCCTACTGCTGATGCCCAGACTCAGGACCAAACAAGGGGAGGCTTCATTCCAGTTTTATGCTCCTAAAATCTGGAACAGTCTTCCTGAAGAGTTGAGACAGGTTTCAACTCTGCAGTTGTTTAATTTCAGGCTGAAAACAGCTTTATTTAACTGTGCATATAGCAACTGAGAATATTATTACTATTGTTATTATTTTATTTTAATTTTATTTTATTCATTTTAAATTCAAAGTTGATTTTATTGTTTCATTTTCTGCTCTTTTTTGTCCTATGTAAAGCACTTTGAATTGTCTTGTACACGAAAATGTGCTATACAAATAAACTTGCCTTGCCTTGCCTTGAGTTACTTAATTGCAGCTTGACAGATGCATGACATGAGCCAGGTGAGCTGCTGCTGTGAAGTGCACAGGCTAATGGGCCGGAATCATGAAATAAAACCAGTCTACATTTAAAGTTTAAATCACAACAGATGTCATCAATCTCTCAGGCTGAGCATGCAAGTGGAAACATTTTGTTAAAAAATAGGTGTTCTAGGACAGCTAGTTGTTTACAGCTGGAACGGATGCAGAATATATGGAGGCTATCTGTCCTCCACACTGCAGTCTAGGTTTTAATCCCCGACCTACGGACTTTTGCTGCATGTCTTACCCTCTCCTCTTTCAGCCCATCTCAAGCCTTATAAACAGCAACCTTAAAAAAAAACAACAACAAAAAAATAAATAAAATAAGAAACCTCCAGCAGAACCAGGCTCAGGGTGAGTAGCAGTCTTTTTTGGAAGCAGTTAATTAGGATGAGTCCATTCCTAGAGAGCTACTACCATAACTGAGGGTTTCTTTCCTTGCTTTATCATTTTTTGTATAGTCAACGTAAGTTTTGTTACTTTTCGTAACGCTTGTTTTAATTACTCATATTGCTGATGGTATGGCATATTTACATTCTATAATAAGTATACATCTATAATAAAGACAAGAACATTGATCCTGATCACTATAGTTTATTGCATGAATTAATGTGTGTCAGCCCGAGCCTTAACAACAACAATCAGAACGGAGGCTAAATGGATTCCCGCCTGAATGGTCTTATCAGTAGGGTAACCGTACCTTAGTGGTAGGGGTTTACAGACAGACGTTATGAGCTTGTGGTGCTGCTTCATGATGGCTACAATATTTATGTATTGTTATTAAGCAGGAACGAACCTGTAAGACCTTTGGAATTTCCTCCCCAAAGACATTGTATTTGATAACTCACCTGAGCTGACCAGCTAAAATGGAGTATTTTAATGCAAAACAGATAAGGATGCACGATATATCAGCTCTAACATTGGGGTTTGCCAAGATTAGTCATTTTTTAAGGCATAAATTTTGGTCTCATGAGTAAAATTAGGCAGATATTAGCAACTGATATTCTGTAGCATCTTGTTTCTGTTAGCGTTTCCGTTTAAAGGAGTGGCTTTATTGTTTTAAGTGTTAATAACAGTAATAATGATGCTTTGGGTGACAGGATTGTAGTGTTTAACAGAAGCAAAAATGTGTTCGATGAATACTTCTTTTTCATTTCAACTATTGTGCTTTAAGATAGGAGTGTGTTCACTTTGAAAAAGGAAAGAGTCAGTGTGCAGCTGTATGCTGAGGGAAGAATGTTCATTGGGTCAACCTTGGTCGTTTCTGGTAGTTTTAGGGCGTTGTCAGAGAAGGGCATGACGGAGTCAGAGCATCGGTCTTGATACGTCCTGGAGAATCTGAGAGATTCGGCCTTCAGGTATGGGATCTAGATTAAGATGGGGTGAGAACAAGATGAAACTGTTCCTTCCATTAACTTACTTTTAGCAGAAGTGATGAGAATCTATTCATCACCTGGAATACCAAGGTGTTCCTCTGACAAACTGAGAATGGAGGCTGAAAAGCCAGACTTAAGGTTAGCAGTAGCAGACCTGACACTTCTCCTAATCAATTAACTCACGTGTTTATTCTTTATTTTATTCTTTATTTCAATTAAATATTATTCTTGTTTGAATATTGCTTGATGGCTTAAATAAAAATCACTTAAAGACGCATCAAGCGTTTTGTGAAAAAGTCCAGAGGGTATCTGTTCGAAATCTGGGGACTTGGATTCCAACATACAATGTCTTTTTGAAGATGTTGGAAGGATAAGAAAGTGTTTGTAACATCCTTAAATATCGGTTGTTGGCCACGATAACAAGATTATTAATGGATGTTGGTATCGGCCCAAATTTTCACATCGATGCATCAACCAAAAATAGAAAATATTTCTGAAAACATTACAATGTTTGTCAAAGAAGAACTGAGTGTCACATTTCAAGTCGCAGTCTTATTGTTAAATAAACAAAACCTCCTGCAGTCACATTCAGTAAACAAACAGAGTTTTGTGGTCATCAGGTAAAATCATTTTTGTAAGCAAGGGAAAGTATAACAAACGTCTTAAACCCAGCAGTGCACAGCCATATAGTGACGAATAAGGGTGCACTAGAAGTGAGTTTTTATGCATCTAAACTACAGGAACAGTGTGAGAGATATTTATTAAGATTCTTAAACCCCTTCAAGGAAAGTTTTAGTGCATCTTCCTGCAGATCAAAATTTTGATTACATAGAGAGTCGTTTCAGTTCTGCCAACATTCTGAGCTAAAAACGTTTTTAGCACCACTTTGCACCGGTTTTGGTTGCTCTAGTTGTGTATGGAGGCTGCAGCTTCAAGGCACCTTTGCAGCAAACAGCTGGTCAACATGGAACTCTGGTTACTGTAAATGCATGCATGCATGTGCGTGTGTGTGTGTAGGCGAGTGCCTCGGGTTGCAGCGAGCTGTCGGTCAGCGGGGCCCGTGGCTCCGATGTGAAATTGCCAACGGTTACCAAGGCAACGCAGAGGGAAACAAAAAGCTTAGCGCTCCTGTAGCGAGGGCACGATGGAGGAGGCGATGGGAGGCCCGCGCCTTTTCTCGGATTTTATCCACAGCTCCCCATTCCGATCACACTTGCAGCGTTCTCACCTTCTCTGTTCGCCTCCTGTTCGCTTTGTTTTCTCTTTCTTCCTTTCTCCCATCGCCTCCCCAAATCCTGTCACCTCTCTGTCCACTTCTGTCTTTCGTGTTCGTCCGCATCCATCTGTGGTGGGAGATAGAGGCATGAGAAGCAGCTGGGTATACCAAGGGGGGGAAAAGTGTGATGAGGGGGAGGGAAAAAACGGGTGATAAGGAGGGCGAAGTGGGGGAAGGAGACAGCAGGGGTGAAAGACGGAGAGGTGGCAACAAAAATTAAGATGAGAGGGACAGCAAATGAATGGACAGAGCATGATGGTAACGTGTGCTATGAGGTTTGGTGAAAACATATATCGAAGTTATGCAAATGAAAACGCACCCAGTTAGCAGTGAGCTGGAGCAATGTTCTAAATCCTGTGATCTTTTTTACACCCCTTCCAACTCCAAATCCTAATGCTAATCTCCACACGTGTTATGAGCACAGATATAAGCTTGTAACATTGCACGCGCCCGCAGTGCAATGTTCTGTCACTAAGGTTTAAAATCACACATTCACCCGACTGCAAACTGCATCCTTAAGGCGTCGGATGTGTTTACTCTGTTCTTTAAACCTTCCTGCACTGTGATGCGTCTTTTATATGGACAGTTTTTTAAAAAGTTTCTCTTCCGCCGCTGTGTTACATTACAGGTCGTTTTTTGTTTGGATCATGGAGTGACAAGAAATCAGTGCGGATCGGAATGATGTTACTCCTCATATGTCTGTAAAAACGAGAGCCGGCGACCAAAACCAAATTGGATTTGTCAACCAGAGAGCACAAGATGTCCTACTCACGGCGAATGTAGGCCACAGTTCAGAGACCTACATCAGAATCTTCTCACTGATGCATAAAGAAAAATATAACAAAACCACACAAGCATTCTTCTTTGACTGCTGGTAGCTGTAAGGAGCTCTCAGGGTCCCATAGACCGTAGAGAGCCAGTAGGACTCTTTCTTAGCCACAATGGTCAAGGATGACAGCAATTGATCTTCAAACTGCGTCCTAAGGTGTTCTGTTGACAATAAACACACATGGACACCTTTATGCTTGAACAAACGGACAATTGGGGACATAATTGGGATTATCTGAGTTCCATGCAAGTTAATGCTTAACACTTATTATTAATGTATTAATGTGTATTGCTGAACAAAGTAGTTTGTCCTGTTTTCACATCATTGTTTTGTGCTGGAGACGACAATTTATGCTTTATCTGATTGTGTTCATGTGACCTGTTTTCCAGTGTTTTCTTTCTCGTGGTATTTTCGGGCAGATGAAAGAGAAACTGGCATAAGGACAAAGTGCTGCGAGGGTTAGATTTCTCTCCATAGCCCGGCGATCCAGGTTTGACTCCAACGACACAAATCCAAGATGCACGCTTGCGCCCGCCAGGCGTCGATGATGTCGTGCTAACTTCCAACTTTGGGCCGTGAAGCGCCGCCTTTGCTTTCTGCCGTTCAGTGCTGCAAGCTCTGAAAGCACACCGAGGTTAAAACACCTCTTTCGTTACAGGGATGCTACTTTGTTCTTAGATTTTCTCTGACAGTTTCCACTGTCAGGAATTGGAAATATGAGGTTAAAATAAAAGCAACGTGGCTAAACTAAAGGTCAACACTGTTGAAAACCAGACTCAAACAATCAGCCATCCACCACCACGACAGCTGCTGCGTGTTGTTCAGTGTTCTCCAAACATGGTGCTTTTCAGTCTGACCGAACATCCCAAGCTTGTTTCACCAGTCTAAAGGTCTTTGTTTAGCACGTTATTTCAATTCAGTTCAGTTTCATTCAGTGTATTTTTATAGTCCCAATTCACAACACATGTCATGTCAGGCACTTTTAAAGAAAAAACAATCCAATCATGCATCTATACAAATTGACCTAAGTTATTGATCAGTGCTGTAAGTTAAGTTTATTGTTCAGATTAGTTTAAAATGTTTATCAAGGAAACCAGCCGATTGTATCGATTCACTTACTTACAGCAAACACTTCTCCTGTCGCTACATGCATGCACAGTATGAGGGATTGCTGTAAAGTCAACAACAACACAAGCCATTGTTTTGGTCTGCTGATTCCAGAGGAGAGAATGCTGCAAGTCAATGACTCGATGCAATCTGCTGGGGTTCCTTATATATAGTATATAAACTGATTCTTGATTCTTGACCAGCATGCAGAGACAGTTTTGAACAGTTCTGAACATGCATGTAGCAACAGTGGAGAAAAATCAGACATTTTCCACCATATTCGAGAAGACAGAACATACAAAAGGCACTGCCGTAGGTCTTTCATTCATTACTATGATATAATATATATCATATAATATAACCTTTTAAAGTGTGACCAACTAAGTAAGTCCTATGGACCTGAAACACCCAAATGAAACTTTCAAGCTCCGGTGATGCAACCTTTTCTTTTAGAGAGGTTTTCTCTCTCGACAAATACGCCATATTTTTGCTTTGCTTTTTTCTTTGCCACCTTTTACCATTATCTTGCTAACTCGGATGTGAGATGGAGCTTTTGGGATCTTTTCTAACTTTTTTAAAGCAGTGTATGGTCTGAGCTTTGATTTATTTTGCTAGTATGAGGAGATTGGTGAGAATGTTGAGTTTGTATGGACAGATTAAAAGGCTAGGAGATGGGGATGTTGCTTAAAACACAGGGTGCAATAAAATTATCCTGTACCAGTTTCTCTGCGCCATAGTGGGGCGGGGTCGGTGGAAACCTGCGATGCAAGACAACAACATAGCCATGTTGATCTGTCTCTCCTAAACGCAAAAATAAATAGAAAAAAACAATCTTAACAGTCTTTGTTTAGAAGTTAGTTGCTCTTACAATTGTAACATTCCAGTCCTGTGTTCTGCCATCATCTTATCTGTTGCACCTGCAGCACAATCACCTGCCTTCATAGGCCTCGGAGTGAGTACATTTTTAGTGTTCCTGTCTTCTTCTTCTTTTATCTATTCCACTCTGGTTGTTTGATTGAAATTCGGCGTTCTCTGGTTTAAACCTCGCATACAGGTTACGAATCGAGTCTATGCCAGACGGGCTCAGAACTTGAGCCGGAACAGTGTGATGATATTAAAGTTTGTTCAAAATAAATGAAATATTACAGCTCAAAAAGAACCAGAACCATGTTATTCGAGCAGAAGAAGAGTCATTAGCATTAAAACTAGTTAAGGCAGAAGGATCCGTGGGTCAGGTGTGAATCAGAGTCAGGGGACAGAAACAAGGTCATGCACGGGAAGCCAGAATTAGAAATATGAAATCAAAGGAGCCAGAGAGAAGGCAAGAGTCCGTATTTAGAATCAGGGTCGATGCCCAGAATATCATAAAACTGGTGAGGTATGCAATGAGGGCATGGAATGACAGGAAAGACAGGAAGAACAAGAACTATGGTCATAAAATGAGAGGTCAGGCAATTATCGCTGGATAAATACTCACATTAAAGCTTTGAAGGCCTGTCTCTCCGTCATCCAGAGAGCTACTTATAAGGCTGGGGAGACAGGAGAAAATGAGACTTGATTGGCATTCTGGACGGGGAGAATGAGGTGAGACAGGGAAACTGGGTGCAACTTAAACAAAGGCAGACAGACGGGTTAGAATCATGACAATAAAGCGACCACTCAATACTGGTGTATTCCTTTGGCCACGTGCTGTAATCAAAGTATTTGGGCTGCTACTGTAGTTTCTTTTAATTCCTATGGAAGCAGCATTTATATGTGAGCTTTTGCTCAACAAAAAACATGGAATCTGTGAGTTTTTAGTACAAAGAGGGAGGATTTTATTAGCTTTGAAACCTCATAAAACTACATGTAAAATGAAACCTTGAAATTGTGCTTAAAGATCAGCTGTAACTGAAGAGAAAAATCACAGCTTTCATCACAACGCTTTAATCAAATGCGGAATGACGATGTAAAAAGAAGTTAGTGAGCGGGCACAAAAACAGATGTAATTCATTCTCAGGATCCTGATGCTTCTTCGTCGAGGTCATGTCAGTGTGTCGGGTCACTCAAATTGCTTCTTCTACCTGCTGTAGTTTAGAAGTGGTGACAGGCTAAACATGCACTGACCTCATCTTATAGTGGATAAAACAGGCTGAGTCAGACTGGAGAGAGCAACACAGCCAGCGACAAAAGCAGTTATCAGCCCTCCGCGTTTAGTGGAGTCACAGTAGAGGACACGGCTCTCGTTGTTGCTTTTAGAGACTCCCACACGCTCTGGGACGTCTGTGTTCTGACTGAGCTGGCTTTGTTGGGTATAATTATATAAAAAAGAAAGTCCATACAGGAAACTGCGCCATTCTTATTTTAATTCTGAAGAAAAGGTTAAAATATTATTTGGTAAAAATTATAATTTGGTATCAAATCCACCTAAAAATAATAATAATAAAGAAAAAAAAACAGACTGATCGAAGTCTTCTGCTGCAAATCTACAATGGGAGGATTTTTATTATAAGAAAAAGATTTGTGGGGGACCATTACATCATGAATAAAATATAAACTATTTTTAGGAATTTTATATTATATTATATAGGGACACATCTTGTTCTGCTCATGTAGTGCAGTGCGCCTGTTGGACTTCACTAGGCAATAACAGGAATGTGAAACACAGAGGTATCTGTACCAACACCTCGGGATTTCACTGCTGAACAAAAAATGTGTTTTTTTAAGCCAAATTGACCCTTAGATAATGATAAGATAATGTTCCTAAAGTATACCATGAACTATATCCTCTATAGCCCCACAGTGGAGAAATTCTGGTGTACAAGCGGCAAGGTGAAGCTAAATAGAAGCATGCTTATTTAAAGTAATGTAAACAAGATAAAAACAGAAAAGCAAATGCAAGAGATTGTAGAGCAAGGACAAATTTACAATGTAAGAAAATGATTTTATATATTTAAAAATGGCATACCTAAAGAATTTTGCAATTTATGTGAGTCAATCCACACAAAAAAATCTCACAATTATTTTATGTATAACTAGTGTTAGCTAGCAGAAAGACTAATACGTTTCTGGGTGCAGACTGGATTGGTTAAATCTGTTTTAAAATACGCGGACAAAATTGACAGCGTAGCTGCGCTGAATAATAATTAAAAAAATACTATTGGTTGCCAAAGCTTGGTTGGTAAAAGATTTTAGTTTTGGATGGTATAAAACTGAACCAACACCCTTAAAAAACAAAACAAGCACGAAACGATTTACAACATTTTGCATTGCAACATGACATTTTTTTTTACATTTTTTCCTGTTTTTCCACTCTAAATGAGCAAAAACCTTTTTTATTCCTGTTCTAAAAGACAGAGAATAAACTAAGTGCATTATTCCTTCAGCTGGGACGGACGGAGACGGCGGTGAACAACCTGAATCCAGTGTTTGGGGTGAAGTTCCAGGTGGACTATCGTTTCGAAGAGATCCAGAAGCTTCGCTTCGCCATGTTCGATGAAGACAAGTGTGCCACGCAGCTCTATGAGCACGACTTCCTGGGGGAATTCGTCTGCACACTGGGAGTGGTACTGCACGAGTTTCATGTTTTTAGTATAGAGGAAATCAAGAAGTCAGGATGCTGTTACAAAATACCATGAAATTAAAATCCTGTTTCGTCGTATTGGTTTTGATTCTTCTTAATTCTCGTTTAGATTGTGTCCAATAAGAAACTTCACAGACCGTTGATATTAGCCAATGGGAAGCCAGCTGGCAAAGGTTCTATCACGGTAAGAGGAATTACAGTGTTTCACTGGGTCTTTCAAACTATACCCTCTGCTGCATGTTAATATAAAATATACTGCTCACATTGTATATTGTTGGTACAATGTAATACTACTTGTGGAAAACTTACTCTGGGCTCTAAGATTTCAGTTTTGGAAGTGAAGTGCGTTGTTAAGATGTTTAACAGTTCAATCATTCATCCTGCTCAGTTGCCACTATGGTGTAACTATGATACAACCTCACCTTTAACCAGAGAGTGATTCACTTATTAACATGTATAGCTTTTCTCTCAGAATGTAAAATGTATTCTTTTTTATTTTTTTTATAAATTGTGGAACTGTTCTAAATCCAGACAGTCAAACATGTTTTTTGTGCTGCTGCTGTTGTACGGATGCTGTCTGTTCTGTTTCGATGCCGTGGTCCACCATTTGTAAATCTGTTGTCGACTTAAAACTGTAGTTTTTGACTTTTCTTCTGTGCTTTTACTTTAGATAACAGCGCAGGAGCTGTCTGACAACAGAATCATCACTTTGACCCTGAGTGGGCGTAAACTGGATAAGAAGGTGGGCAGCTGGAGCCACACACGGACACACTGGCAAACACAGGATGCAAATACAAACATCCATGTGAACGCGCTCGGCCAGGAAATACTAATTCGAACACCCAGGGCCCACACAGAAAACATTTTCTGCCAATGTTTTGACCAACCTCGTCTTCTTCGCATTTAAACGTACACGCTAAAAATAATTGTTTTCCAAAAAAATGCAAATGCAATTCAGGATACAGCATTTTTACCTTTTAATGCCAACTTGTGATTTGTGTTTTTATTGGAAACGGGAAAGATTCTAACAATGGCTGCGCTACCCAGAATCATTTAAACACAGTTTAAATATGACTCATTGTGTTTTTATCTGCTTTTTTTTTTTTTTTACTGCATTTGATTGCACGCCAGCTTCTCTTTCTGCTTCTATCCGTCAGTAAAATAAAGCTGCTTGGGTTGAGCAAAATCTAAAGCGAGAGGAGCAGCTGCTGAGCTGTTTTCAGCTCATCCGGGCGTTCACCTGCTGTGCTTGCTCCTGTTAAATCACCAGGATGCATTAAAAACAGTAATTGCTGCAGCTAAAATGGCTTTTTAGGAGAAGGCACAATTTAAATGATCATAACTTCCAGCAGAGGTTATCATGACAAATTAATGATGGGAAGTAATGGAGTGAATTAGCTCTATCAATTTTGTAATTGTGTGTTGTGCAGGACTTCTTTGGGAAATCAGATCCCTACCTGGAGTTTCACAAACAGGGAGAAGATGGTAAATGGATGCTAGTGCACAGGACTGAGGTTAGTTTTATTGTGAATAAAGAATTATTCTGATCTGCGAGTTACATTATGATCTGCACCATAATAATGTATGGAGGTCTGCTTATGCCAGTCGGTGAAATTAGGATGACACGTTCTGGTAAACTCTGCTCCCTGAGTTTACCAGAACGGGCACAGAATTATGCAGATGAGACAACTCCTAGCTTTTTTAAGTGCACTTAGTCCGGTGAATTGTGCTTCTGCAAAGTGGATTTATTCTGTAGGACAAAAAAGGGCTTTAGTAACTAAAACTGAGCAAATTTTGGTTTCTAAATGAAGCATCTTTGAAGTTTTCATTTGAATATGTTCAAGTAGAATAAAAATCTACTGACTAATGTTAACATAAAAAAGGAGACACTCACAGTGGCCTCGTCTAACAAACAGGAAGAAATAAAACTATTTTTGCTCCCATTCCAGGACTTAGTAATTAATATACAAACAAATTCATAAAAAACAAAAAAAAGTTTAATCTAAAACCAGGTAACAGCAAGAAATTAGAATCTATTTAGTTCTTTTGAAAGTTAAATGCTTTATTGTTTTTTATTTTATAAAATAATAATCCTCACCAGCCACTCTGTAGAATATGTTTTAACCTAGCTCTGTCACCATGGATACTAGTTTTGGGATTATCAACAACGAACTGCTACGAAAAAGTGAAAGTGAGAACTTGATGGCCGATTTCAACAAGACCAAGAGACATAGACCGGACCGACATAAGCTAAAGACATTACATACAGAGCCAATAAACAAACAAAAACACTGTAGATTTTTTCAAACTGTCAACCATGCTAGAGTGGTCTGGGGCCCTGCGCTTAAACCTAAAGGTATCATTGGAGGACATTTAAATATAAGAAGTGTCATATCTAAGTGAGAGGAAATAACAACATTGCTAATTGGATCTAACTTGGATTTTTTATGTCTAAGTGAAACCTGGGTAACTGATAACATTCCTACTCATATGATTGATGTACCTGGATATACATGTTTTAGGAAGGACAGAGTTGTAGGCCGAGGACTGGGTGTATTAATTTATATAAAATACTTGTTTAATGTGAATGAGATATTAATAGGTGAGCACATACTAACAGAATGTGTATGTATAAATGTTTGTCTTTCACCTCGTAGGAATTTTAATATTATGGTAGTGTTCAATTCTCCATCATGTTGCAACTCAACGTTTTACAATAACTTAAAGGAATTATTAACAGGATTTAAACACAATAATGAAGTAATCCTTTTGGGAGATTTTAATATTACCTGGATGGACAATAAAATTACAAAAAAAACACTTAAAGAACTGACAGTAAAATTTGATTTTCATCAGTTAATCAATGGTCCCTCTCGTATCACTAAAAACAGTCAAACCTTAATAGATTTAATTTTTTCAAAAAAACCTTGTCGAATCATGAAAACCTATAACTTAGTGTGCGGCTTATCCGACCACAATATCACTGTCATAGGAAGAAAATTACCTCGAAATCGTTTTGTCAGTCGTTATAATACACAGAAACAGATTGTAATACAGATTCCAAGAACGGATGTACCCAAACTTGAGGCCGAATTAGCAGGGGTTAATTGGGACGATGTCTCAAACCAGAATCAGATAAATGGTTCCTGCAATACATATACTCTTAATGTTTGTAATACTATGAATACGTTTCTTAAAACTCAAACGAAGGGACGACAAAAAATACAGCTACCTTGGGTATCGGATGACATTCGGCAGTCTATGAAAAAGAGAGACAATGTCCTAAAATCTTTTCTTAAAAACAAAAGGATCACAGATTGGCTGCTTTTTAAAAGTTTGAGGAACAGTAAAACGATTTGGAAACAATTAAACAGTTTATTGAATCCCAACAATGCACGCACTAACTACAAATATGAACTTGCTGTGGCATGAAAAATGAAACTGATCCTGCTCAGCTAGCAACAATGTTTAATGATTTTTTCCTCTCTTCAGTTAAAGACTTGGCATCAAAGTCTACCTGCTCTAATAGAAATACTTGGTACAAAACAAACCAAAAAGTGTTCCGATTTGTTTGAGATGAAGGAAATTCATTACTCTGACATTCAAGAAGCTATCAACAACTTAAGCAACTCTTACGCAAAGGATATGTATAATTTAGATGTTATGTTTTAAAAGAAATACAGTAATATTTTAGGAGAACCTTTAACTCACATAGTTAATATTTCCATCAGAACAGGGCAATTTCCCGATGCATGGAAAAAGTTTTGGTGAAACCGATCTTTAAATCAGGAAGTCCCTATTAAATCAGCAACTACAGGCCAATAAGTCTCGTCAAAAGTGTTGGAGAAAATTATTCTAGAACAACTACTATTGTATTTAGAAAGTAACAATCTTCTACATCCTCTTCAGTTTTGGCTTTAGACGTAATCACTCTACAGAGACTGCTATAAGTCTCCTGCTTGAAAAGGTTAAACAATCACTTGATAGGGGACAAATCACCGGTGCAGTTTTCCTTGAGTTGAAAAAGGCTTTTGACACGGTGAATCACAATTTACTGATCTCTAGGCTTGCATCTCTTAATTTCTCAGAACGATCATTGTCTTGGTTTCAATCTTATCTGAAAGATCGTGAACAATGTGTTGTCATAAATAATAGTAAATCTGTCTTCCGTAAAACAGCAACAGGGATTCCACAAGGAACTATCCTAGGCCCGGACCCTTTTTAGCCTGTATGTTAACAGTCTTCCTGAAATTTGTCCTGAAGTTAACCTGCAAATGTATGCAGATGACACCATTGTTTACGCATCGGACATGAGTAGTATTGTTGTCAGTAAAAAGCTTCAGAACAGCCTGCAGAGATTATCATCATGGCTAAATGATTCTTGCTTAACTCTCAATACAAAGAAAACAAAGTGTATTTGCTTTTCAATCAAGAAAACATAATTACAGCCCTTGAATATCCAGATCAATGGGGATCCTATTGAGCAAGTATCACGAGAAAAATATTTAGGAATAATTCTGGATGCTCAGTTAAATTTTAGGAGCCACGTTGATAAAATCAGCAAAACGGTTAGATCAAACATAAACTGTTATAAAATTATTAGAAGTTGTTTAACACTTCACTGTGCAGAAATGTTTCTGAACTCAATGATCCTCTCACATTTTTAGTACAGAGCTACTATCTGGTCTCAGACTAGTCAAACTATACTCAAACCCCTAGCAAGTCTCTATAATCGGGCCTAAAGGTTTTATATCAAAAATCAATCCGATTTCATCACTGTCACATTTTGGACAAATTTGGCATTTTAGACTTTTCTAATTTTATAAATTACAATCTCTTAAAATTGATTCTTAAGTGTTTAAATGGATATCAAGAATCAAGAATCAAGAATCAGTTTATTTATATAGCGCCAATTTACAACAGGTGTCGTCTCAAGGCACTTTACAAAAAATCAATTAAAATCAAGGATACATTCTAACAAATCAATTTGAAAAAGTTTCCAATCTAAGGAACCCCAGCAGATTGCATCGAGTCATTGACTTGCAGCATTCACTCCTC
>JAVLVB010000646.1:2398074-2411263 GCA_032876305.1 Orestias chungarensis
GCAGTCTAAACCTATAGCAGCATAACTATAGAAAAACTTAAATAACTTAACACTATAGAGTGAGACATGAAGAAGGTAGAGCAAAGGAGAACCGTCTGTCAAGACTGAGTTCCTCCCCCAACCGGATTAGGCTGTCTTCTCTACCTCTTCCTAACTATAAACTTTATCAAACAGGAAGGTTTTAAGCCTAGATTTGAATATGCGCCTACACCATTAAGTGCTTACATACAGAGACTACAGGGCAATAGGAGATCTACTAGAGCAGCTCTATATAGAAATTGTAAAGTCCCCTTTCGAAGGACCACTTTTGCTCAAAGTGCTCTGTCCGTGAGAGGATCTGCAGTTTGGAACTCATTTCCTGTTGATTTAAAGTCGATAACCAGTTTTAGTACGTTCAAAAACAAACAAAGCTCTGGTTATGTCAAAAACACAACCGTACCCATTTTTAATGTTTTATGATTGACTGTTTGTTTGTAGATGTTGTTAACATTATGTTGTGCTATTTTACATGATTATCACTTCAATTTTTAAAGGTACTTTTTAAAAGCCCATCTAGGGACAAGTGGTGCGAATTAGCTGTTGCAATTGCACTACGACGCAAACATGGGACGGCTGTTTCTTTCAGTTTGTCTATGTCAATGTGTGTCTGTCCCTGTCAAATAAACTTAAATAAATAAATTTTATAGGTATTAGAAACTCACATTTTTTAGATTCTTCTGTGGTGAGAGATGTAACTTTGCTACTTTTGGGTGTGACAATGCTGTTTCTGTGACTTCAGGTCATAAAGAACACATTAGACCCAGCGTGGAAACCTTTCACTGTGCCACTTATTTCACTCTGCAATGGAGATGTAGAGAGAAGCATTAAGGTCGGTCCTTCTCTGTCTACAACTGAATGCTTTGATAATTTCCTAATTTTTACTGTTACAAAAAAACCAAAACTCTATTTAAAAAAGGATGTGGTATTATTATAAACCAGAGCCATGACACAAACGAGACTCATCTGCTTCACTCTGCTCACCGACAGGGGCTGTGTTATGATTACGATAACGATGGCGGCCATGACTTCATCGGAGAGTTTCAGACCACAGTTTCTAAGATGAGCGAAGCACAGAACTCAGTGGAGGTGAACACCGACGTCACTGTTCATGTGCTTGTGTTGCATGTCTTTAATTGCTTTCAATGTGTCTAAAAAAAAACAGCATTTAGCTACAAACGAGTCTTTTAGGAATCTGACTGATCCTGTCACGTTATTTTCTTTCTGCCGAGCAGACAAACTTTATTTAAAATGTTTTAATGTGGTTGTTTCAGAAATAGTTCAGCAGTGTTTTGCTGCCCTTTCGTAGATTTTCATTGCAGTTTCCACATGTGAACAGCTAAAAGCCAAACATTTTTATTTTAAATCTTGAAAAATCACGTACCTCTTGGCAGTTCGTTTTCTTTCTTTGATTGAGAATAGAAAAGTACCCAACATTAACGAAATGTTAAGGTAAACGCCTTAAAATATAAAGAAATTTGGCCACTAAAACGCTTTACACAAGAGCAAGTCAACAGTTGAATCTTTTTTTTAAAGATAAACATTTGCTGTTAGTTTTAAGGACCAGAAACTAAAGTACAATTCTTACAGCTATCTTATTCTTCTTTATAAATGTCCACACAATAATGAAGGAATACCTTTAAGGTGTTCACAATTACAGTTTAGCATGCACATGTACTTGAACCCCATTTAGCAGATTCTAAAATCTGGCTATGAAAAGCTTTGAACCATGTAAAACTACCTGGGTCAGGAGGAAGGTTCCCTGTTCAGCAGGACAATGATAGAGGTTTCAAAAGTGAAGGTTGTGTGTTGTTTATTTGTATGTTTATGCATTTTAGCAGACGGTTTTATCCAAATCACCTTAAAAAGCAGACACAATATTACTGTTTTCAATCTGACCATAAGCTATCTAGAGGAAAATCCTTATTCCCGAGTCAGTGGTGACAGTGAAGAGATGGCGGGAAATACAGAGAGAGTAGTAGAGGGGGTATAGAAGTATGGGTTACAGTTAGGATAGGAGATGCTCTTTGAGGAGGTGGGTCATTAAGGTTTCGTGAAGATGGACAGGGACGCTGCTGTTCTTGTGGTACTTGGTAGGTCATTCCACCATCTTGGAACAACACAAGAAAACAGTCAGGGTTGTCTTAAGCGCGGTGTAGGTGCTGCTAGACGACAATCCATTAATGACCGATGCGGCCGACCTGTGACATAAGCCTTTGCAAGAGTATTTGAGTAGATGGTAGCCGTATCCTCAAGCACTTTTTAGGCTAGCATCAAGGGTAACCAGGGAAGCTCAATGAACAGAGGGGTGACATGAGACTTTTTGGGCTGATTGAAGACCGGACGGGCCGCAGCATTCTGGATCATTTGTAAAGGTTTTACCGTACAGGCTGGGAGACCTGTCAGGAGTGTGTTGCAATAGTCAAGGCGGGAGATAACCGTAGACTGAACCAGGAGCTAAGTGGCATGTTGGGTTAGGTATGGCCGTATCTTATGTTTAGTAATGCGAAGTGGCAAGACTGAGAGACGGATGCAACGTGATCTTTAAAGTCTACTGGAGCTTTGTCAAAACACTGCAAAGGTTTAGGTGGTAGGAATAGTGGCTGCCACTATCAGATTTCTTCACACCAATGCTGACACTCAGCTACTCACACCTAAGCAATTACAGTCTCGTCAAATTATTTACATAGATTATGCTGTTAGCCATTCATTAACTGACCACATATCTACATCATACTGTTTGAACTAAACCAAAAATCTATTTAGTCACATCTCTTGGTAATAATCCGACTTCACAGATGGAGTTTTCTCTCCTCTGAGATTTATTCTTCCTGCTTTTGGTCAGCCAAAGATGTAAAGATGTCCAGATCAGAGCACAGTTCATTCTTTAGCAGCCCCCTCGTGTTTTTCTGTGTGTGGACGTGTCAAAGCAGCCTCGTGGCTTGTTCTCCCACTGACTCCCTTCATGTGTGATAATGACGTGTGTGTGTATGTGTGGTGGTGGTGGTGAGGGGTAAAAACAAATAAACTAACAAGCACATAGCAACACAGGCAGGATGGAGGGATGGTGGATGGAAGAGCGGGGGAAAGGATAGATGCTTGGAGAGGAGGGATGACTAAATGAGAAATGCTTTTGGGATGTAAAACAGACTTTAGCTGAGCTGTAGTAACAGATAGAGCATTTGAACGTACCTGTCAAAGAGATCAGACACTGACTTAGTGGTATTGCACAGAGTATGTCTTTAACATTCTTTTTGATCAAAGTGTTTCCCGTTTAAAGGGTTTGTCTGTGCAGTTCTTTCACCTATGCCACATTACCTGAAGCCTTTTTTTTCATAGATGTAGGTGGCCTCATAAAGTGCTCCCTGTACCAGCAGATAGTACAGTTGTCCTGCAATATTGTATATCTCTTTAGCTTGTCCAGTTGAAGTTACTGTAGGCGGCATCTGGAAACCTGCCAATCCCAGTCACAGCCTCTAAGTCGGATCCCAGTCTCCTGTTTTTAACTCTGCTGTCATCTGTCCTCTTTTTCTTTTTAAATTTGCCCTCTGCTTCTGAAACTTTTTTTTTGTATTTCCTGACATTTCTTCTCACATTTGTTTTTACTCTTCAGGTGGAGTTTGACTGCATCAATCCTAAGAAACAGAAAAAAAAGAAGAACTACAAAAACTCAGGAGTTATCATTGTTAAGTCTTGTAAGGTGAGAATGGATGGATGATGAATGAATGAATGAATGAATGGATCAATGAATGGATGGATTAATGGATGGATGCATGGATGGATGGATGGATGGATAGATGGACGGATGGATGGATGGATGGATGGATGGACAGATGGATGGATGGATGGATGAAATATAAAACTAGTGAGTGATGACCCAATGTTGTTTCACATCTGCTCTCCTACTCCAAAAGCGCCTAACTATAACCCTACATAGATAACACTGAGACTGCAATAATGACTAGCTCCCAATGCTAACCAAAACTGTAAACAGGATTGAATCCAGACCTGAACCAGTCAATCAATCAAAAGTACTTAATTTATCCTGAAGAGAATTATAGAAATTAAACATCAGACATGCATTAAATAACTCCACAGCCAGTCAGTTAGCAAACTAACCCTTCACCAGGTACCATAAAATGTCCTGAACAGAGAGATTAGACTAATAGAGTGATACTTGTGTAAAACTATGATAAAGTGCGGTTTAAAAGTTAAAAGCGGATACAAGTCATTGTGTAAAATCAGAATTTGACCTCCCAGTAACGCGTAACGTAGACCTCTGTACAGAACTATAACCCAGCCGAGCTGTAAGACATTTATTGTAGTTTGTTACCATTTTTGGAGTAACGATATTAAAGAGTATTGACCCATTAAACTCCTTATCCACTATGCTTTAATATAATGCTACATTGTTTTGTATTTTTAACTAAAGGTAATAAAGAAAAATTAAGTAACTTTTCAACTTTAATAAAATATTTTCATAACTTTTGTGATTGTATGTCCACTTACAGCCATATCATGGCTTGAAGGGGTCCGTATCGCTTTAACCGGCACTAAGCAACTTTGAGGAGGGTGGCAGGAACCCTGCCAAACAAAACGAGTACAAATGTGCTGACTGCTTTACGGCACACCACATTCCCCCCGTTTCTTATTCTCAACATCATCATATGACATTGTTTCACCACAATTTGATTCATCACCTCATCGCTATTGATCCCTCACACAGCCACTGGAAATAGAAATGTACCTTAATCCGACTGATCTCAGCCAGGGGATGAGGATTTTACAATCCTAAGTGCTGGTCCTGATAGAAAAGGCAGTCTTCATTCTGGCAATGCACTACCGCTTTTGTCCACACTGGCCGCCAAAATCAACCAAAACCGAAACTTTTTTAGTGTTGCTGTAATAAGAACTGCAGGGAAGGGTTTTATATAGAAAGAAATTGTTTAAACAGAAGAATAAAACTGGAAGTAATTTTTGTTTTTTACTTTGTCTAATTTCATTTTAGTTTGAAGTTGAGATAACTGGTTCGGGAGGAGAGCTTAGAGTTTTGAATAAACTGAAGTCATGAAGCTGGAGGAAACAGAATTAGCTTGTCTTAAAAAAAACAAACCCGGTTAACACACATCCACATGCTTGCTCCAACTGACACACTTCTAACTGGGCTTTTATCAGACCTGCTTGCCAATGACTAATTAGAGCTGGGAGCGCCACGGATGACTTCTAAAGCTGAAACATGGAGTGTTTAGCTGCCTATTAAACTAGCATTAAAGCTGTGTGCATGACAAGCTCTCCTAATTGATTATTTTCCTTCATCACAAACAAGCCTTTGTACAGAAGAACAAAAAAAAATAAAGAAAAGTGCTAATATAATTTTATTTGCTGGCTGGCAGCAGGGATTAGAGTAAAAAAAATAAAAATAAAAATCCAGGTGGAACTTTGCTACACTTGGAGTTGAAATTGTGCCTGAAATTTTTTTTACCTATGAATGAATGCAAACAATTTACTTAATGGGTTAGAACAGAAAAAGGGTTAAAACATAACATAAATCTGTTTTTGTCTTTTTTCAGATTGCACACGATTACACCTTTCTGGATTACATACTGGGAGGATGCCAGCTCATGTTTACGGTGAGTACAATGTCAGCATGCTTGTTAGCTTTTGTCCCCTTTTCAGCATCTGCAGTGTTGTGATAATGAGACACATGTTTCCGCTTGCTCTGCTCTCGAAAATGGATGGAAAACATTCCGATTTTCTATTTTCATCTCCCGGGGTTGCAGCTGGATTTACATACAGAGAGGAAAGAGGCAGTGAGTAAAGGAGAAAAGAGACCACTAGAAATTATTCTGCAAGAAACATGTGTGTATGTGGATTTTTGTATTAGAAATAATAATAGAGTCTGGAGAAACCTTTGTTTTCCTGATCAAGCCACATCTTTTTGTGTAACCATGCGGGAGAAAGTGGATCCTTTATTTACATCGGCTTTCCAAAATTCACTCCTATATTGAGCTTCCTTTTTTCTTATCCGCCTTGAATCCCTAGACACAAACAAATAAAAGTACTTCTCTTTTCCTTTCCCATCCCTCAAAAATTTTTCCTACGTCTCTAAGTAGGAACGAAAACCATCTACATACAACAACTGTATGTTTGTTGTCCTATGTTCTGTTTCTGGTTGAGATTTTATTTGATCCATTAATTAATTAATTAATATATTTAAAAGGGAAAAAAAGGCAAACCTGTTGATGGGTGTGCTGCTGGATTAATCTGGTGTGTCTTCAATGTAGTGTGTGTGGCGAAGGCTCTTGCGGTATTGAGAAAATATGAAAGTGAAAAGTTCTGAAAACAGGCATTTTATATGCAGAGAGTCTTTTAGAAAACATCAAATGGGGAAACAAAGCCCACATCAGTCCACTTGATCGGGGCAATGTTTGAGACAGAGCACCTTAGCTGGTTAAAGCTGCAGCTGTTGCGGTGCAAGTGAAAATCTCAAGTTCAGCTGTATCTGAGTTTCTGTTGGTGTAGGACTAGTAATCCTAAACAGCAGACATGGAACCAAGTTTTAATTAAGACTGTTGAACCTGGATATGTATGTGCAGTGCAGCATAGCTACGTAGACTCAGGAAAGGAATTCCTGGTTAATCTAACCTCTCCCAGCAACTGCAGTAAAAAAAAACAACAACAAAAAAGTTGCTCATTTCACTAATAATTGTAAGTTAACTCCAGTTGACTCGAACTGTTAAGGCGTAACTGCAGCGTGGAGACCTTCGCACCTTCCGCGGTAGGAAGCAGCAACAGTTCATAACAAGCATGATGTTCCTTCCCATGAGATTCACAGGTCACAGCTGGGACAGCGGGAAGCTATGCCAGAAAAAACACCCATCAGGAGCTTTCGTTAATAATACCCTCATCATCTGACAAGACTGCACGTAGCTACTGTTAACCTTTGGAGGCTTTTAAATCCCATAACTTTGAACCTTCTCAGTATTATGACCAACTTTGAATGATATTTTCTAGTTACAAATTGTGAGATCAAACAATAGAAAAGCTTTGTTGGCAACAGAGCTAAACAGAGTAAAGCTGGAACTACTGTAACTAATGTGAAGAAAAAAAAATCTGCCGATGGTGATAATAGTTGTCAATTGGTTTCCCTTTTTTCTCTTTAAGCTGCAGGTTCCCCCCACTTGCAAAGGCTGCTTGTTTAGAGGGACTTCACTAAGTGACCAAGAATCCATTCTTTCTTTTTTCTCTTTTAATTTGGAAGTTGTCGAGGCCACAATAGGTGAAAAAACTTTAAATACAAACAAGAAATCTACAACAAGGCCAAACTAACCCAATACACAAAAATTCACTAGCCAAAAGTAAGTAGCTAAAGATTATTCTGTCAATCTGAGGATAAACAAATGTCTTCATGTATTAAACCTTATCATCAAATACATTTCATAGCTCAATTAGACCTACTCTCAGTTAGAAAGAGCTCAGCTCAACAGTTTAGGTAAATGTTCTGATGACAATATCAGTTTGATATATACCTGTTTTGTTCTACTTGTTTCATGTGTTCTTTAACATTGGCAGTATCAACGTGAACGTTTGCTACTGTGAGACTCTGTCCTATTGGCAGCATAAGCACGAAAAATACAACTCAGACCTCCTTAAATACAAAAGTCAACATCTTATGCTCCCCAAACAGTCCTTAGTGATGTGATTGTTACACTGACATTGCTGTGCTACCCTGCTTGGAATGGACTGTGAACTCTTTTTTTTAAAACTGTTAAAGTATGCTTCAAAGGAGTTGAGTGGTCACACTCATGGCAAAGTATCAAAAAATCTGTGTGAGATGTGGAATCATCCATTTATCAATGGCATCACACACCAGAGTCTTCCCTATCCAGCATAAATGGTTGTTTTTTGTGGGTAATTATTTCTCTGTGATAGTCACTAGGTTGAAACTGTCGTCGGAGTTGAGTTGTTGGTGCATTAACGCCATCAACCCACCTTGGGTTTTCCAAGGTCAGTGAGAGTCATTTTTGAGCCAACATCTTGCAAATATCTGCACCTGTGGGGTGGAGTTCTCTGTAAAAACGGAATTAAAGGGCAGCAGAATTCATCATTGAATTGAAATAGGTCAGGAATTAAATTAACTTTGTTCTCAAAGTCCTGAGCTGTCCAGCTGGTCCTGTCACTTCTAACATAGGCGTATCCAAAGCAACTTACAAATTACGCAGTAGCGGGAAGGGTCCTCCCCAACGACTCACACTGGATGCTGTTGGTGTATATCCTTGGCCCCGCCTGGATTCAAACCCAGGCCCCCAGTTGGAAAGTCAGGTGACTCAACTGTCTTGCCCTGTCACATAATCTAAAGATTGTTCTAAGAGCAGGGAAAATGCCATGGCACTCGTTTTTGTGTCCTGACTCTGGAGGACCAGTAAGTCCAGAGGTGCTGTGAGATTTACCAGATAATGTTTCAGAACAGGAAGTTGTTGGAGCTGCACAGTGAGGCGAGGCAGTCATCCAAATCAGGGTCTACCAGAGCTCACAGATCAGGTATATGGAGAGAAAAGCAGGAAAGGACTGAAAGGATTAGATTTTGAGAAACGACTGTAATGAGGATAATTACTAATATGTGTTTTTAGTTCAGAAATCTTAGCAGAGGTTAGCAGAGCTAACTGTCTCTGTGTCCACAAATATCATTTTTGTCATCCTGTCTCCCTGGCAACTCTTTATTACGTTGTCTTCTTTGTCGTCTTTCAGCTGCCAACATTTGAAGCATGTGGTGTGCATCTTGAAACCCCGAGACGTACATGGAAAGAGAAAAATAATAATTCGTAGATAAGATTTATAACTGGTAACTATGATAGAAAAGGCCATCTATTTATTCATTTTTTTTATGTTCTTGACTTATTTACTACAGATGAAGTAAAAATTGGGAAGGATCCACTCTATCATAGCTGAGCAGATTAAATATGATGAAATGGTTTCCTCCTGGAATGACTAAAATTGACATACTGTATTGTGTCAACTTGAGTTTTGATTGATTGCAGTAATGAGATGCAATTAAAATGTTGTGTTAAGCTAAGAGAAAATAGCAACAAAAATGTGCCGATGTAACACACTGATTATTCAGGAACAGAAAAATTGCTGAGCAGTTTTTTTTAAAGGTGTCTTTATGGATCTTTGTGTAGAGGGAGCTAAGTGCCATCCAGATCCATCATGTAGGAAAAATGGCAGGAATATCTGTAGCAGATGTCAGCATGACAGCCTGAATGGCTGAAATGGAGTACTATTGGCAATGGGCTTGCTAGTGTACATAAATAAAGAGCAGGTCCTTAAACAAAAACACTGACGTGTCTGCAGAGAGCTTTATGGTCCAACTAAAACCTTCAGCTGGTTGGTGCACCGCCGTCTTCTAGGCTGTTTAAAGTCAGTGTGTTTGTTTTTAGTTCTCAACACCAGTTTTAATCATCGGTTTTTGGAACAACTGATGAGTTTATTTAAAATATTAGATATCATCTGAGAACGTCGTTAGTAACCCGATGATCTTGACATATGTTTGGCATAAAACGCTGGCGTACTAATAAGATGGCGAGAAGAGAAGCAGATACAAATATGTCCTTTACTAATTCTGTTTCAGACAAAAGCTAAACAGAAACACGTTAGTGTTCAGATAAATAATCAGTTCACGGTTCTATGATCCAGTTATGAAGCTTTTCTTTCCTCAGGCGCAGACTCAGTTCACAATCTTTAATTTACACTTAATGTGATCACTGAGCACAGAGAGCACAGCGGTGTAATAAATTACTTCATAACGATGTTCATGGGAAAATGTCTGCATGTCCCTCATAGCTGTGAAGTCACACTTTAATTTAGTTTAAATCACTCAGCAGTGCAATCTTAAGGCTCTAAATTTGTTGTCTGAGAAGGCATAAGGTAATGAAAATACACTTCTATGTACTTCAAATGGTATGTTTGGAAAGTCATGTAGTCTCATATGTTCTAGTCTTTCTGCAAACATTTATTTAACTTCCTCATATAGATCAGCAGATTTCAACTTGAACCTTTTGCCAAAACCCTTTTGCTCTTATTGGTTGTTTTGCCAATAACAAAAGACAGAAATAAACTCCTCTATAAAGACAAGTCAAAATAAAAATACACATTTGTTCAACTAACCCTGGTTTAGTGCCAATTACCAGAAGCACTGACCTTTTCAATCTGTTTAGCCTGTTTAGTTTGATCTGGTGCAAATTTACTGTGCGAAATTGTCAATTGCCACTGACAACTCAACTAAACAAACAGTTCACTGCCTGATTGTTTGTTCCTGATATAGATTTAAGAAAAGGGTTTAGAAGGTCCAACCTTTACCAGGAGGACCTTTTTTGACCAAGGAAGAAATCCATGTGAGGAAATAATAGTTTTTGGTATCTTTAAAACAATCATTTGGGATTATTAAAGCAACACTAATGAACTTTTCAACCTTCATAAAATATTTTCTTTTGTGATCATATGTCGACTTACAGCTCGTTGAATGACGCCTCTTTCATGGCCAAGAGGGGGTCCGCATCGCTTTAACCGGCACTAAGGAACCTTGCGGAGGACGGCAGGAACCCTGCCACACAAAGCAGCTACAAATGTGCTGACTGCTTTACGGCATACGTCACTTCCCCAGTTTCTTATTTTAAACATCATCAACTGACATTGTTTCACCACAATTAGAATCATCACCTCATCGCTATTCATCCTTTCACACAGACACTGGAAACAGAAATGTACTTCAATCCAACTGCAGGCAATCGGGATATCAGGATTTTACGACGCTATGCACTGGTGCTCGAGGGAACTGCAGTCTTCCTTCAGACAAAAATACTACCGCTTTTGTCCACAGCGGCCGCCAAAATCGACCAAAACTAAAACTTCTTTAGTGTTGCTTTTAAAAGTATTTATTTTATTTTTTGTGTAATCATTTTAACTTAACTTTAATCACAGTTTGTATGAGCTTCAAATTACAAGCCAACAGCATTTTGATTGACTTGGGTAAAAATCTGCTGAAAAACAAAAAGATTTGTTTAGATTAAACATGTATTTTATAGAGGCCTTTACGAGTGCGAATAAATGTGGCCATTACTGTAAAACTAACGGAATGTTTCCATCTGCTGCATGTGTTAACCGTACCAACTTTGCAACTGACGCATTGTCGATCTTCTAGGCCCAGTGAAACAGAAGTCTGAAGGAGAACACGCTGTGCCGATTTTCTGGGCTAGCGAGCTGCTCAACGCTGTGTTCAAACCCCGGCACTCTTAAGCTGCAAGCAGAGACAATGAGTGTGTTTCGTAGTTGCCGTGTGTTTATTGCCACCTTTTTGCTGGAAGCGAGCCTTTAAAGCGGAGAAGGTAGTTGTTGTTGCCATAGTGACGTTCCGTTGGCGCTGATGAACGTTAAAGACATTTATTTTGAGAGAGAGAAGTGGATTTAGATGATGTAATTGGTGTTGAGTCATATTTACAGCACAGCTTCATAGAAAACCATGATGTACAGTGCAGAAGTATTCATACCCTTTTTAGCTTATCACAATTGTTAGCATTACAACCAGAAATCTTTACTTTATTGGATTTAAAAGTACAAGTCTGAATACCATCATCTGGTTTCCTCTGACACCCCTGAATAAAATGTAGGCCCGCCAACTTCCTCCAGAAGTCACCTAATATGTAAACAGCTTCCAGCCTTTCTGTGAAGTCTTCATAGGTTCATAAGAGACCACCAGAAAACAAAGGACATCATGATGACCAAGGAAAACCGCAGACAGCTCTGCAAGGAAGTCGTAGACATGTTTACAGCCGGGTTATTTTCTAAAACAACATCCCAAGCGTTAAACATCACATTTTCCAGTACAGTGAAGTTGTGCTGGAAAAATCCTGGAGAGAAAAAACCCTGGAAAAAATTGCTAAGTATTTTGTTTCAGTCTAGAAGGTTTTACCTTCCAGCTAAAAGAATCTGCTTTAAAGTATCAGAGCTGCTTTAGAATAACTTGGAATAAATCATATTTAAATCTGTTAGAAGTCCAGACCTACATCCAACTAAAATTGTTTGGCAAGCCTTTAAAGCCTTAAGGCCCGTTTAGAAAGCCCAGTGAGCAGGCCGTTAAAGTAGTCTAACCTGCTAGACATAATAGCATGGATAAGTCTTTCTATGTCTGGTTTAGAGACTATTCCTCTGATTCTTGCAATGTTTTTAAGATGGTAAAAGGCTGCTGATGTTACTGATTTAATGTGAGTGTTGAAGTTCAGGTCAGAATCCAGTATTACCCCAAGATTTTTGACCTGATGTTTAGGTGCCAGAGAGAGTATCAGAAGGTAACTGATGACACTTTCTCTTTGTTTCTGTGGGCCACAGACAATGATTTCAGTTTTGTCTGAGTTTAACTGGAGGAAGTTGTTCTGCATCCACAGACTGATCTGTTCAATACAGTGACACAATAAATCAGCAGGCCCAAGTACTCCTGCTGTCAACGACACGTAGATCTGAGTGTCATCAGCATAGTTGTGGTAGGAATCAAGAATCAAGAATCAGTTTATTTATATAGCGCCAATTTACAACAGGTGTCGTCTCAAGGCACTTTACAAAAAATCAATTAAAATCAAGGATACATTCTAACAAATCAATTTGAAAAAGTTTCCAATCTAAGGAACCCCAGCAGATTGCATCGAGTCATTGACTTGAAGCATTCACTCCTCTGGAATCAGCAGGCAGAAACAATGGCTTGTGTTGTCGTTGACTTTACAGCAATCCCTCATACTGAGCATGCATGTAGCGACAGTGGAGAGGAAACACTCCCCTTTAACAGGAAGAAACCTCCAGCAGAACCAGGCTTAGTACAAGCAGCCATCTGCCACGACCGACTGGGGGTTTGAAAAGACAGAAAGCTAAATTAGAAGCACAGGATACTGAAATAAAAGAGTTTATAGTAGCAGTTGTAGAACGTCACTGGAAGCATCTCAGCCCATGTTCTCATCCAAGAAGCTGTCTCAGCTAACAGAACGCCAGGCCAGGTGTGGTTACTATGGAGAGAAGAACACTAAGAGAAAACAAAAGGTTAACAAGGTTGAAATAACGGTAACTAAGTAGATTGGACAAAGGAAGAAAGTAGCAGAGAGAGAAGTGGTCA
>JAVLVB010000646.1:2418341-2456648 GCA_032876305.1 Orestias chungarensis
ATTGAGTGAATTCTCTACCGATGAAAATGTTTGTCATGTTTTATTAGCTCGACTTGCATGTTTAAAAACCGTAACCAGCCTGAAGCCAAGAACAAGTCGGGGTTGGCTTCGTCTGTCATCAGACTCGCAGCTGTCACATCTGTCAGAGGAGAGGGCGGCGGAGGACGAGTGCTGTAACAGTTCAGGGATGATTCAGATCCATCAGCTGTCAGCTTCTGTTGCATGTTTTCAGGCACATAGTAAACCCAAACAGACTCAGACCAGGGAGAGGAGGAGAGGACGCTGGCAGGTATGCTGGGAAAATGATCTGTTGGAAACGTTAAGGATCAGAAACTATTTAAAAATGTTCATATCAGATTTGTAAACGGACATTTCTGGTTTCCTAATGTTACAGAGCATTTTTTAAGTTTTCCTACCCTCTCAAAGTAAACTGCTTTAATTGAGGTCTTTACAAAATGTTCTCTGTCTGTAATTCACGTCAGTGAACTTGTTATTTAGATATAGTTTTGTTCTTAGAAATTTATATCCACTCATCAGCAACATTATTATAATATTTTGGGTTTTGATGATTCCAGACTGAGTTTGATCATTAGCTAAATTAGTTTCTAGGTTCTCTTTGAATATCCAATTACATTTTTACTTCTCATAGTGGAATAGTTTGTGGCACATGGTTTTAAACTGGTGATTTGAACAGAAGAATCAAGAAGAATCAAGAATCAGTTTATTTATATAGCGCCAATTTACAACAGGTGTCGTTTCGAGGCACTTCACAAGAAAATCAATTAAAATCAAAGATATATTCTAACAAATCAATTTGAAAAAGTTTCAAATCTAAGGAACCCCAGCAGATTGCATTGAGTCATTGACTTGCAGCATTCACTCCTCTGGAATCAGCAGACAGAAACAATGGCTTGTGTTGTCGTCGACTTTACAGCAATCCCTCATACTAATAATGGCATCAGGCATATATAATAACTGGGTTTGGAATATTAAACCTGGCTTTTGAATTTCACAGAGTGGTCTTCTAAAAGCCTAAAAGCCAAATCCATGTCTGGAAATCAAACATTTTAAATGAACACTTAAATAAGCGTACTGATGGCAACTAAAAGTTTCTGGTTTAGTTGCAACTTTCTAGGTCACATTTAAACAGATCCTAGTTAAAGAGAATGTATTTATTTGATCCTGTATGCACAGTTTTATCCCTTTGTAGATTATTTTTGATAAGTTAGGTTGAATTTGTGAAGGAAGTGTCTTGAAAAAGTTTTAAAAGTTTGTGTATGGATTCATGGATTTAGGCAGTCTCCTCATGTAATCTCCAACAGACACCAAGATTTTAACATCAGTGTGAGAGATCAGGCCATCTGCCGCAGAACTCGCCCCTCGTTGGGTTTCTTACGGTTATGAGACTTGCCTGCAAGTCTGAGCTCATCATCAGGCGATAGAATGCGTTTGGATCAGTTATAGTTATTACAGTTTTTCTCACTGCTTCTTGGGTCGAGAAGAATTCAGCAGCTTTCTCATTGTTTGATTCTATTTTGTTACAATAACATTGTTTTTGCGTGATGGAATGTTCAAGATTTTTAAAAAATGGATGATTGTGCTAATATTAAACACCCCTGCAATTACAAATTCTCTTAGTTGCTTCAAACGACTCGTTTTGGCTCCAGACTCGGACGGTTTAAAGAAGATAAGTTTAAATAGGCTTTGAGGGTTTGTGTAAGTCAAAGAATAAAAAAATAAATAAAAATTAAAAGTGCTTCTAATTATCGATATTGGGATCTGCAACAAATATCCCTCCACAGGATTCATAAACCTCCAAAAATTCTAGATATTTGTGCTTTTTGCTGTATTTTTTCAATACTATTTAAAAATTTAAAAAAAGAGTTCTTTAAGAAATTTTTGATGGACTTTCTGCACAGAATGTCTTTATTTTTGCAAAACTTTCCCCTTAATACAAACCCAATAAAACAAATAATATTGATCTTATTTAATGTAACCATCAAACACACCCATTTCAATAGAAGACATTTATAAAAGCTATAAGGGACACGTTTTTAAAGGGCCACAGATTCTTTTAAGTAGATTTTAAACAGAATCAAGAGCAGAACAACTTTGTGGATTTAAATAACTGTCTTTAACCTCTGTTTCCCAGGTTGGTATAGACTTTACAGCGTCTAATGGAAACCCCAGAGAGCCGTCGTCTCTCCACTACATCAACCCGCTGGGCAGCAACGAGTATCTCTCTGCCATCTTAGCTGTGGGGCAAATCATACAAGACTATGACACGTAAGTGTAAACTTAAAACTTCCTGTAAAGGTAAAATTCCTTCATTGTAAAGGTAAAATAAAAAACACAATTATCATATCAATCAAATCAAACACTTTATTTATCCTAAAGGGAATTCAATAATATAATATTAAATAAATATCACAGCTGACATGCCAATAGGGTTCAAATATATATATATTTTTTCATTTTTATTTTTATTTTAAATATTTATAAATAATTATATTCCGTTGATACCATTTATTCAATGAAGCGCACCAGTCCCTTCAACAGCAGCCATAAATTGGCTTTAGCATCTTCACAATCTCTTTTTGGTGGTTGATATACACAGCTTAGGTAAAAAGGAACAGTATAAAAATGTTACTGTACGGTTTGTACAGTAACATTATTATACTGTTCCCTTTTTGCATCCCACCATTTAAAAATACCTGAGGATCAATCAGACTGGTGGAGGTTCAAAGTGATTTTCCTGATATCTTGGTTTATTTCACTTTATATTCCCTTAGTGTCAAGCAATTATTAGAGACAGTGAGATGTTGCTTTGAAATATATCCAACGGTGTGCCAAAATCATGTGCCAGGATGTTTTCATTTATGCCTGACCAATTTGAAGCAACACAAACTATTCTGATACATTTTCTTTTTATTTCTGAAATTTAGCTAAATAGGTTTTGGAAGTATAAACAATGTTGGAAAAAATACCCCATCGTTTTTCCAGCATATCATTTTTTTAATTTTTTTAGTATTGCCACCGCTGTTTAAGTTTGTTGAATTTGAATGAAATACCCCTGAAAAAAGCAAAGATTGAACTCACGTTCCAATCTGTTGTCATGGTTTCCTCTGCAGCGGCAAAATGTTTCCTGCGCTAGGATTCGGTGCCCAACTCCCACCAGACTGGAAGGTACACACGTGTGGATGATGATGTCGCTTTTGTGTTTTGTGTGCTAAACGCAGACGTGTGCGGCTGAGAGGCGAGGGGCGGGTTTTCGACCATGCATCCACAGTCAGACATGCACCTCACACACTCACAGATAAAATCTCACACATTTCATCAGGAATATTCAGATGGTTACGCAACTGTCAACATATGTGTGTTGCCATGGCGCTGAGGTGATGAAAAGGACAAAGAAGCCACGAACACAGATGTCATGGGAGGGATATGGAAGGTGTGGAAGAATTACATTTCTTAATATTTTCTAGTTTAATCAGTTAATGTTTTCCTTGTCTCTGTAGGTATCACATGAATTTGCCATCAACTTCAACCCCACTAATCCCTTTTGTTACGGTGAGTTTAAAAAAAAATTCGTAGACCTTAATGCTTTTTTTAATGATAAGGTTTTACCTTACTTACCTCTAAAATACATACATCCCTGTCCACGCTAGTGGAATGCTGAACAAAGCTATAATCTTTGGTAAAATAATAAAAAACAATTTTAAGCTTAATAAAAGCATGCTTAAAATCTTAATCAAAATCTTTTGATTAAATCTTTTAATTTTGGAAGAAAAAATACCCTAAAGCCTTTAAGTTAGTAATTAACGTCTGTCAGTGTCCCTAACACCAAATACATGTGAAATGTGATTTATCTTCCCTACTTTTAAAAATGTGAAAGACAGTAAAACATACCTTTTGAGACACTGAAGCGCTCGCAGGCATAAACTTCATAATACTTAGAGTCGGAGCAATAATTAAAAAGGCTGAATATAAGAAAACTGAAACTGTGATTGAGAAGAGCCGAGAACACGATGTAAAGGAGGTAAGAAAGAAAAAAAGATCACTGAAGAATGGCCTCCTGGAGTCCCAGAGTCTCTATAACAACCAGTACACTACAGATCAGCTTAACATTATTCTTATACCTGGCAGATTATTCCTGTCCTTGACTCTGTGCTCCTGGCATGCTATCATAACTATGATCTTAAAACAATAAAACATCTGACACTTAACCCATCTTCTCTTTGTACATCTTAAAATAATCAGTATGTTTTACTCTAAGAAAGTTTTCATTGGATATTGAAACACTTTTCAACCTGCATTAAATAGTTGACTTACAGCTCATTGAATGACTAGTCTGTCAGGGCCCGAGGGTGTCCGTAGCACTTTAATCGCCACTAAGCAACTTTAACGACGGTGGCAGGAACCCTGCCACACAAAGCAACTACAAATGTGCTGACTGCTTTATGGCATACGTCACTTGCCCCGTTTCTTATCTTCAACATCATCATATGACACTGTTACACCACAATTAGAATCATCACCTCATCGCTATTCATCCTTTCACACAGACACTGGAAACATAAATGTACTTCAGTCCAACTGCAGGCGACTGGGTGATCAGAATTATACCGCGCTATGAGCTGGTGCCCATTGAAAATACAGTCTTCCTTCAGGATAAACGCTACCGCTTTTGTCCACACCAGGATCGCCGAAATCGACCAAAACTGAAACTTCTTTAGTGTTGCTTTGATTCTCTTTTAGTCTGCAAACAAAACATATAAGCATTGTGTGTGAGTGAAGGTGATGTTAAAACTAAATATATATTGAGTATGAAACAAATAAATTCTGTAGGAAGAAACCAATAATGTTTCTAGGCACTGAATGTTTTACATTTACTTTGGAATAGTAGCTGCAGGAGATACAATGCCTTTTAATGTCATTATACACATTGAATAATGAGATTGGAGGACCACTCCTTTCAGTGCTATCCAAAAATATCTAAAAAGCATAAATAACCACTAACTAGATAATTAGACAGTAGTGGTGAGATGGCACTTTCAAATAAATATCAATTATTGCACAGATATTGGTCGTTAAAGGGGAGGGTTATTGCACAGTTAGAGTCCTCTGTGTATGTTTGACATTTCTTTTGTGGCTCTGCATATTCAGGAGTGGAGGGCATCGCTCAGGCTTACTCCACCTGTCTCCCTCACATCCGTTTCTATGGACCAACAAACTTTGCTCCAATCATCAACCACGTCGCTCGCTTCGCCGCCCAAGCGCTTCAGCAGGATAAAGCAGCGGTGGGTAACAGCAGCTCACCTGTATTGTTTTAAAATTTACAAATGTTCAAGCACTCGGGTAGTATTTTAGGATCAGCTCTGTGGTGTGTGTAAGACGCCGACTCTGCCTCCGGCTGAGCCGTGTTTTTCCAGACAGCTGCTGAAACCAGAACCACAAATATGTGTAAACACAGCCAGGCATCAGTTCTTCAGTCTGTGACAGTTCGTCTCGCTGTCAACAAACCTGTCCATCAACAGTGTACAGACTGGATCTCTACATCTAAATTGGGATTTTTATTTTTGTTTCTGCTCGGTCAACCAGGTGATACTCAAACCCTTCTTCTGTATTATTAGAATAAGAAGTCGATTGTTCATATTAACGTTAAATCCATATATATATATATATATATATATATATATATACATATATATATATAAAGTTAACCTAATATTTCCTCTCCCCTAGTTGTCCATCAACAACCAGAACATTCATTTCACATTTCACAATCATTTCATAAGTACATATCATTTTTTACACATAAACACAAGTTTGTCTTCTGGTTGATTAAGTCAAACAGTCATCAGGTGTATCAATCAGGTGTTGATCTTTAACCGATGTGTCATGACTCCAGCCGTAGGGATGCCATGAGGAGCAGAACTTCTTGACAGCAGACCCGACCAATAACTTCTGAGAAGACGATCAGTTTTGAAGTTGATTTTGTTTCTAAGCACTTATTTTGATCTCCAATATGACATACCAGTAAGTTCTCATAAAAATACTTACGAGAATCCTACTAGGTTTGTAATTTTATGTTTTTTTTAATTAAAGGAGTTAAGGTGTGAGGAAAAGGCTTGTGCCTAATCCAGTTCTGTAGATGTTCCACACACAAGCAGAACTAAATCGTTTGGGTTTACATGGCCGCAGAATCGTGTATCAATCAAATGCGCTATAACACATTACTACAGTTCCCAACACGCATCTCACAAGGGAGTTCTTCTTGGAGAAAAGCATCCCTCCTCAGGACCATCCTGCATGTTCCCCTGATTAAACGCTTGTGGAAAAGTTTGAGGATGGTGTTGGACCGTTGTTCTTTGGGTTATGTGAGGAGTTTACCAAGCGAATGTCGATTAATGGCCACATTTCATACTTGAAAACTGACATGATGCCTTTAGTAATCCACAAGGATTGGTTAATTAAGATGTGATAGAAATGATCTTGCAGATTAAGGTCACCTATAAATCGGTTTAACTGTTTTTCGGATGTATTTGGATGAATTTATAAAACGTTCAGATTACCCGGACATCCACCGTTCCTAGAATGACGTTAATTATACAAAAATAAAAACTACCTATCCACTTTTTCGATGTTGGCTTTAATTTTACAGACTCTGGAGTTTATTTTAAAGTGAGATTATAGATGCAACATTAAATCTTTCACTCCTATCTGCAGTTAGCAAAAGTTTAAAGGTTCACGGATTGATGATCTTTTTTCTGTTGCTTTTCATGATCCTTCTGGTTTAATTAATCCCTGCACTTATACGTCACATTGAGTTTCCTTTTTCTCTTCAAATCCAAAGATTATATACCTATAAGAGGGATCTACATTTGTTCTTTAAAGACCTTTTTGTAGCCGTTTTCTTGCGTTGTTCCTGTCTCCTTTTGTGTTATTTAATGAGCAGCGTGTTATGTCTTAAGGCAAATCGCACCAAAGCAAAGCAAACATGACACTGTTTTGTTTACTAGCCAGTAACACAAAGCTGTCAGTTGTGCACTTTTGTCAGGAGAGCTTTTACTCCTAATTTATCCTCTCTTTGCTGTAGGGACAAACACGTTTGTGCATCTGTTATCACAGCCCGCTGGCATTGAGTCTTATCCTGTCCTTTGTTACTCTGCTCTGCAGCTGAGACACTGGCTTGGCTTTTCATACATTTTTAGCATAACGACATGTTCACATGGGATTATATTTTGCCTGGGAACCTCTGGTAATTTTTAATAATCGTGGAGGATGCCTGTGATCTTAGTTGCGTGCAAATGTGCCATCTCTGTAATTTGTAGTGTAAACGTTCCACCACAAATTACCTACCATATTTCGCCAAACATGGACATCTCATGATAATACTAGTCAGTTTCAGTTTATGTTATTAGTTTATAGTTCCACCCAAATCAGTGATTGGGCAATGTTAGTTGTTTCTACTGCACACCTTTTTTTTATTTCTGGGTTGAGTGATGGAGGCTGCGGTTGGAATGACGTATGCCAATTTTGAAAGCACTTTAGGCGTTTCTCGACAAATAATGAGGCAGAACGAGATCATGTAGCAACATGAAATATATCTAAAATAATAGAGATATTTATTAGTTAGTGTCTAAAATATATTATGTATATTTTAGACACATGTTATGACAGCTTTGACATAGTATCCCGGCCTCAATATCAATAAATTTGAGTAAAATGCCGACTTTGAAACACAGATGTCCCAAGGTAGTACTAACCCCGTGCGAATAGGGCTTATTACTGCTGATACTAATAACAAAAATGCCCAGTGAATCTTTTTGAGGTCATACATGCAGCCTCGCTGTCTTTCTCTAACGTCTTGATGGTTGCTGCTACCGAGTCGTTCTGTAGGTCATATGAGGCTTTTTGATTACTTGTCTCATCAGGAATCCGGTGGAAGCTGTTGATCGGTCCCTCTTTCTAGCCACCAGGTGGTGTAGCCTTGTCTTTCCAAAATGTGGCGTCTTCCTCCTGATGTAAAGGCAGCACCTACGATGGCTGCATACCCTCAGTCCTCTCTTCCCACATATTGTCTTGTAATGTCTGTCTTGATGGATGTACTAGAATTGTATTTACCTCATGGATTTATCCTTGGTGACAATAAAGCCTTATCTTGTCTCTTATCTTATGTGGTGCTTACCTCCAGCAGACATTGTTTGACTTGGGAAAACTGAGTGCAGGTCACCAACGTACTGGTGGGCAGTGCAGGGCAACACCGGTCAAACCACCGCACAAACAGCTAATGGCAACATAGAGTAACCAGTTAACCCAACAGTCACATTTCTTTTTACTGTGGGAGGACGTGACTTGAGTGAACCCATAGATCAAATCAAATAAAAACGTAGGCGTTATTATAGATGATGATGGCTGTGGGCAGGATGGAGCTTCTGTAGCGGTCTGTTTTGCCACTAAGCTAAAGAAGCCTCTGACTGAATGAAGAGGACGTTCAGGGTTGTCCATGATTTTCTCGATTCTATGTAAAATCCTGGTTTGCATCATCAAATCCAGAGATTCCACTTTTGTCCCCAGATCAGACCCAGCCTTCTTCATCAGGTTGTTGAGCCTTTTTAGGTCCCTTGCTTTGACACTGCTGCCCCAAGAGAGTATGGGAGAGAAGACAACAACGGAGTTATAGAAGATCTGCAACATCTTGCTGCAAACATGGTCCAGGTTTAACAACAAACCATGCTGAAAAAAAAAAAACTATCCAAGATTCAAAGCAACATCCCTACCAATGCCGACTTCAACTTCAGATGTAAAAGTTATCTTTCCAGCCTTATCTTTTATTTTTTCAGTCTCTTTGCTTTTTCCCTGTTTGTGTAAAGTGATGATCTGTTCTTCACATGTTTTAGACTGTGCTCTTGATTTAGGCATATAAGTGAGTGTAGGTGATGGATAGATGCAAATAACTATTCAGTTAAGGTGAAGAAAACTATCCTGTTTTTTCGTTATTAAACTGATTGAATCTTTGATGTCTCAGTACCAGTGTCATCACCATCACTACCTGGTTTATTCTACCTGTGATAAAATGATAAAGCGTGTGCTCACATGTTTAGTATGAACCAAATCTTGCACAATGATTTTTCTCTATATCAGAAATCTGTTACATCAACCTGGTGTGACTCTCTCCAGACAATTTGAACAAATGGGAAACCCTCTCATCACTGCTACATGTAAAGCAGCATGTTTCCTGGACGTATCTGAAAAGAGCGCCGTGGCTGGGTATCATTATGCTCCCACAGTGCTTTTTGTCCCTAATTGTACCCTGTCACCCAGTGGGAAAGTGAGATGCCCGGAGGATTGTACTCGTCTGTGTGATGTGTGTCAGAATGCTTTTGTCTCTGTAAGGAAATGATTGCAGACCCTTTTCTTTTGTCATATTACAGTGAGTTCAAACACAAGAATGAGGAACACACAGTGAGTGAGGACAGCTGCAGCATGTGTGTGTTCGGAGGCCCTGCTGGGTCGTGTTCGGACCGGTGTGTGTTGCAGAAGGTGGTTGGGTTGGTTGTAGGCCACAGAAGTGTGCTGCTGCTAACCCTTTACCCCAGATAATGAGAGAACCTGTGACTGGAGACGTGTGTCCCGGTGTGTTACAACCTTGTGTGTTTGTGTGATAATGATTCTCTAATGAGCATGGCTGCTAGCACATTAATGAGACAGGCTTCAGAGTCCTCCAGGTTTCGTGTGTGTGTGTGTGTGTGTGTGTGTGTCACACTGAAGTGTGACTTTCTTCCAAGTAAAGACAGCTTGAATTTTCACATTGTCTGTTCTTATCAATACACCACAGTTTGCACTAAACCGAAGCTGATGTCTGTTTGTGTTTCCGTCATAGAGTCAATCGAAAAGAGAACCAAATAATGTACCATCATTCAAGCACATCTCCTGAAGATCCAGCAGTCATACAGGTTTAAACTGCATCTGTGCTTCAATACACCTGACACAAATGAAGGGCTTAATAGGCCTTGATGCCATGCAGGGTTAGAGTTCCCCATTAACACACATGTCAGTGGTTCCCTACTATCCCCAGATGTTTTTTTTGTCGTACTAGGATCTTTTGATGCCACTCATGCCGGGGTTCTTGAGGCAGTTTTGGGGGGAAATCAACCTCCTTTGAGAAAAAGCGAACGAAATCGTGCACAAAGATTTCATATGGATGCTTCACTGTTGGTTCCACACAACCCTCTCGGTAGTTTTTAACTTTTCTTCACTGGATCGCCGGAACAAACAACAAGATATATTCCACAAGCTGCCTCAGACAGTATAAAAAAAAAGAAAAGAAGCTATTCCTTAAACTCAACAGCTGTGAATGCTAAACAAGCTCTGCACTGGTGATAACAAAAGGCTTTTATTTATTAGTGGAAAAAATTCTAAATGTTGACTTTCTTCTCTGCAGATTAATGTCTTGCCTCTAATTTTTCAATCATCCAGGAACTTGTTTAGCAGGCGTTTCTTACATGAGTTAACCTCAGCATCTCTGTATGAAACAAGATGTTTTTCTTAAGCACTAAACACGTCATCAGCACAAATGTTAGATCAGATTGAAAAAATAACCTACAATTTATCAAAAACATTAACATTGCCCTACACGTCCAAACACAACAGTATTGTAAGTGTTTTGCTTTATTCACTCTCTGTGTTTCTCGTTCATACGGTAAAAAACCATGAATAATTATACTGTAGCTTTTGTTTCGTCTGTTTAATCCAAACCTATAAGTTTGGCATTTTTTCAAAGTTTCCTTGATTTTTAGTTTACTAATATTAAAAAACCTTCCCATCTATTACCTGCATCTACAGTAGGTCCAGCTACACGACACATTCACTCTTGGGAGAATGTGACAATGCTGCTTTTCTGCTGTAACTTTATTAGTGGTTCACCGTTTCAACTGTCATTGCTAAATTAAAGTTAATATACCCAGTATTTTTCATACCATTATAAAAGTGTTAATTTGTCGTGTAATTCTGTATAAACAATTGTCTGATTAGATAAGCAAGCATGTGGTTAATTAGCCTTGTATGTCAAACCAAATCGGACAATAATCTGATTTTCTAGGTAGTTAATGCCCAAGATGACAACTGAAATTAAACTTCATACTCATTATAAAAAGCATTTCTTACATGATAATTATCTTTACCCATCTGTCTTTCCTCTCTTTCCATCTTCTCTGCTACGCGTCTCCAGCAATACTTCACTCTGCTCATCATAACAGACGGTGTCATCAGTGACATGGATGAGACACGCGATGCCATCGTTCAGGCCTCCAAGTTGCCGATGTCCATCATCATCATCGGTGTTGGTAACGCAGACTTCGCTGCCATGGAGTTTTTGGATGGAGACGCCAGCGTTCTGAGGTCCAACACAGGAGAGGAAGCTGTCAGGGACATCGTGCAGTTCGTCCCCTTCAGAGATTTCCGTAATGTGGGTATTGATAAATATCTGACGTTAATTCATGTCAGGCTTCAGCTGGTTATTTTAAATCAAAAATATTTTTCACTAATGGACACTTGTACTCGCATCCTGGGTCTGTATATGGTTCTTATAATTCTGAAGTTTTCACAATGACAACTTATCGCTACATGATCTCAACTTGCATCATTTTAGAGTTTATGCAGAGGTAGAGGTAGTAACGGATGCAACCACTCTAAAGAAATAATTTGATTAAAAACATTGAAAACCACACGTCAGATCAGTCTAGCTGTGCCGCAGGTGATGTCAGCAGGGACATGTCTGCTTGGACGTTTGTTAATGTAAAGTTTAGGGAACAACTTCTGTCTAAATGAACTGGGAACACATGGCAGATTAGGCCAGCCGTTGGCTGTAATTTTAAAGTGATAACACAGTTTCTTGAGGGTGAAATTTTGTTTCCGAGCATACATAATCTTTAAAAAAACAAACAAAAAAAAACCCTGACAACTTTGGTGAAGTTTGATGACACTTATTTCTATAAATGTTTGAATATTTCAGTTTTATTTGCCTCGGTTGTAGCTTTACTTAATGACACAATGTCCTGCTGCCTGCGTGTAAACGGCTGCCTGTTGTGTCGCCTTTTGTGTTTTATCACACACGCGGCATACTCAGAGCTAAGAGAGTCTGCTGTTTGAGGGCTCCCGCTCGGTTATCTCGCCCTCAGCAGAGACGCTGCATGCGCGTGTGCAGGGATGATGGGTTTGTGAACTCTGTTTATGTTAAGAGAGGTTTGCACATGTTTGCTGCAGGTGTGCCAAGACACAGGAGCGTGTTCATTTCCAGGCTGTCCACAGGAGGACTCTTTAGTGCACTTTTCATTATTTGTTCGTATGTGTGTGTGTGGGGGCTGTCGGTGGGCGAGCTAACTTCCAGTTTAGTGGGAGGAACAGACAATGTTTACTGGCTTCATTCCAGGGTGTTGGTGGGAGGTCGAGAGACAGAAAGGATTTGAACCGAAAGGGAGGGGCATGAATTAATCTGAGGCCGAAGAAATCTGGAGAAAGGTCCGTTACTCCCACACTTACTGCAAACCATACACACAAAGGGTATGGAGGTAACTTACACAAAAAGTGTAGCATTTAAAAGTAGGTAAAATTTACACCTTCTGCTTGCATGTAAGTTTATATACCTTAGCCATTCAAATTTAAAAGGGAAATTTAAATGAGAAAGTATTGATACGCCAACTATTCGGTCAAAATTCACAACTATGTCTTACAGTGAAATGAAACCTCAAAAGAAGTCGGCCTACACAAAAGTCTCTCCAAGTAACTAACGTACAGTAACTGGAAGCAGAATGCAGCACATGACCAAAAGATGCAAGCATGTAAATGATGCTAGCTCTCAAACGGATGCAAAAATCTACAACCTAAAAACAGACGTGAGAAACAAAAAACCCTGCAGTAAGACAAAAATACTGCAATCAACAACAACAAAAAAGACAGCGGAAATGCTTCGAATAACAAAAACAGTGACTATTAAACACAGCAAAGCGGCTTCATAAAAGAGGACTCCTGACCACTAGGGAGAGTCAAACACCGGACCAGACCACACCCTCAGTAGAGAGGAGTCTCATGATCTGTTTTGCTTTGGTCTTTGTTTTTTTATGGTGTTGCATGTTTTAGAGTTTCAATCATTCATTAGTTTGTTTCTCACATGTTTGTGGTTCAGAAGTGGCTTCATTCAACCCTCACGGTTGTAGCCGTCACCATGGAAACATCATGTGTCTCGGGAAGCCCTTACCAAGCTGCAGGTCATCCCTTCTCCATTTGTCCAAACTATTAAATTGGCTTTGCTTCCCTATCGTCCCATCCCTGCGATCATCCCTGTTGTTGGTGCAACCTTTTCTGTCATACATTTAGTTTGACTGAAAAAGCTTGGAATCAGCGGTCTTTGATGATCTCCAGTGGTTACGCCGGGGGATCGGCTGCATCTTTGTTCAGACAACAAGCTCACTTTCCTCAACATTTTAGTCTTTTAACCTGTCTCTTTGAGCAAGTTTTACAGGCTGTGTTAGAAACAATAATCATTCTCCCCCTTTTAAGGGTTCCTCTTGAAAATCATTATAAAAATACAAATAAACTATATTGAAAAAAGACTCTTTCTAGATTGTTATCAAACAAACAACTGAAGTTTGTGAGTCTGTTGATTGGATTCATGCTTGTGATTCAATGATGAAATGAAAACACCCTGAAGTTGTTGTCTGGAAGCCTGAAATATCAAAGGGAAACTGGCTGGTTCAGTGCAATCCTCCTACTTGTGAGAGGATGTTGAAATGAAGTTACAAAGGTTTCTTCTTCTTTTTGGTTTTTTCTGTCTGCTGCAGAGGATATCCATATAAAAGTGCATCAGCTTCTTTCCTTCCTGTAGTACACCCTCGTGTTAAAGTATTTAATCTTCTGAACACTTTTCTTTTAACTTTAGTCAGCATTGCATGATTGTGACTCTCTGTGAAGAACCGTCTTGGATTTCTTTTTTAAGGAATTCAAATGAAGGGTCTACGTTGATCTTGAATTGAAAAGACCAGGTTAAGTTACAAGGACTTCCTGTTGCAGTTTCCTTCTTATTATTTAAATTTTGCTCCGTTTTTATGCTTGGGCGCAAAACAAAAGTATTGGTGGAATACGAACAGCCGAGTTAAAGAGGTCAATTACTGCTATGAAATTGTCGATTGTAGGTGGAGGTTGGTCTCTAATCAGAGAACATTTTTAACAGGAAACACCTGGAGTCTGATTTAGATTAACTTTCTGAAGGAAAATCAGAATAATGAGGTCTAAGCGTGGTTCTCTTTTGCTCTTACTTGTCTGAACTGATGGGTTTCTATTGTTTTGACCTCCCAAGGGCTCACAGGATGGTGGTGGTGGTGGGGTGATAGGCTCTGAAATGTCTGAAATGTCGAAAACACAAAAACAAAACAAAATAAAAATATTTTAACAAACTGGATTTAGCTCCAGATAATCTGCCCATTTTCTTTCCTGATATGCATCTACATCCTCATTGAAGCAGGAGTCAGCCAAACAGCAACTTATTTGAGGGTTTTTACCTTGTTCAACAAACAACAGGGTGTCTCTTTTTCTGCTACATGACTTGTTGCTGAATAACAGTTTTAATAGTTTAACAACCAAATTCTACCAGCTGGGCATCTACCATAGACCTCTTGGTTGCCTGATTATAATATGAAGAGGACTTGATTACTGCTAATGAGAAAAATATAATAACGTCACTTTTTAGCTACTATTATAACATTATTAATATTGTGTTTTCCTCTTAGGCACCGAAGGAAACGTTGGCTAGATCCGTCCTGGCCGAACTCCCTCAGCAGGTCACCCAGTACTTTAAACAGCGAAATCTACCGCCCATCAATCCGGCGCCGGAGTGAGCCGTCCTGAGGTCCGGTGTCCAATCGCTGTACATTAGCTTGACATATCCGACAAAATGTTCTCGTTTCAGGCAAACAGTGGAGAATGAAAGTGTGTATTTCTGAAACAAAAAACTATCTAACATCCATGGCATCATATTTTTTACTGGTTAAAGACTGTTTGGTCAGTTTGAAGTGTGAATATACCAGAAGTGTTGTATTTCGTGTCCAAAAACAGGAGGTAAATTACCTTGAAACAACAGGATTTGTTTGTTGGTTTTTTATTTATTTTGCATGTCAGAGTTTGACCAAGTGACCCATGGATCTCCATTCGGTAAAATCCTTCTTTAAAGCCCAACCGTACCTGTGTTTGAATCATCTCCAGGTTTCATTTGAGGTAGCAGATGTGATGGAAGCTGTTTGTTTTGTGCTCATGTGCAGCAGACTCGCAGGCCGAGTCCAAACAGAGAAAAGTCTCTTCAGCAACAACAGAGAGAGGTTTTTATTTGGAAGTTGAGATCAGTGGTTATCTGAGTGCCGAGTGTTTCCTGGTAAGGATTGAATCCAAACAGAATGAGACAGAAGTGGCTGCTGTAGCCACATCCGTTGATGCTGTAGATGTGGGATACTGTTTGAATTCATTAGGGTGTTAAAGATGGAGACATTTCGTGAGCTTCTTGCGTATAAACTGAGTATTTCCTGCATGTTGCCAGTATTTCCTTATTGTTTACAAAAGCTGATGCTCACAAATGCATGCTTTTTTGTAATTTAAATATTAAATAAAATAAAATAAAAAATCTAAAGTATTCAATAACAAAAAAGATTTAATGTGTTTGATATAAGCAGAAAGTAAAAGAAACTTTTGATGTGACCCTTTCTAATGTATATTTCTATGATTCTGTTTCAGAAATGACAAACCACTGTTTCTGCCATGTTCATTGTCATTTTTATGAAGTGTTTAATGACGTGTGTTACTGTGAGTCTTTGTACCAAATGTGTTCCTGAAAAACTGTATATATAAAACCAACTTTACTGCAAATATTGTAAACTTGAAGAGCAAAATGGTCAAAAATAATTTAAAATAAAGAAAACTATATACTCCTTTAAAAAAATGGCAAATCCTTAGGTGTGGCTGGGTTTGAATTTGACTAACAGATGATAATTAATCCTTTTTTTTTTGCTGATGATAATTAATCTTAAATATTTGCAAAATGAACCCACTGAAATGTTAAATTAACAGAAATTGATGCAGAAATGTTTAAATGAAATGCTTTTACACACAAAAGCACACAAAACAATTGCGCAAAACAAGCAATAAGTTTTCGATCATTACAGATTAAACAAAGTGCTACAAACTAAAGTCCACTTTAAACATCTTATAGATATAAAGTATAAAGAGGCTGAAAACAAATAATCACTTGTGTTTAGCAGACTGTGGTATGTTGTGTAAGGGCTTAAAATCTTTGTTTTAATATGTTTTGACTTTGATTTGTTTATTTACTTTTGGCTTTTTTGGTAAATTCATTGTATTTATTAATTTATTATCTTCACTTGTGTTCAGACTGTGATGACTGTTTCTTTCTGTGCTTGCAGAGTTGATTAGTTTCTGCCTTTATTCCCTTTAATTACTGCTCTGTTAATCTGTCACTTTATCTCAGCCTGCCTGCCCTCTCTCCAGCTGCCTCCATTTACCTCGGATTAGTTACCTCTGGTTCCTATCCAATCATCCACTTTCCCTCTGTGTATTCAAGTCCCCTGTTTTCATTGCTCTTCATTGGCCCTTTCTGTTGTGCTAGTTCCTGGTTTGTGGCATTTACTTTTCTCTATGCTTAGATGGCTCCAGGGGTTTTGCTTTACCACATTAAGCATGTATATTAATGCCATACATGCAGGGCCTCTTAATATTTAAAAAAAAAATCAAGATAGTTCTTGGTGTTGTCTAATGTTTCATAATGTGTTTACCAAAACTGACATTCTAGTTCTGAACATTAAGATATTATTTGTTAAACCGAAATGGTTTTGTTATATTATTTTTAAATATTTTAAGTGATTTTATATATATTTGATTGTCTTAATTAAATGTTTGGTTATTTGAATTCTTTTCTTTAATGTGAGTTGAATATTATCGATTATATTAACTCTCACTTAACATAGTTCAAAGTTTTAACTGGGAATAATAACATAACTACTAAAACTACAACCTGCTGGGTCATCTTATATCTACTGTAAATCGTATATTGACAACTGAATACAATATCGGCGTTTAAAAAACAAATTAAATACTAATGCTAATTTTCCATCATATTTATTGGAACATTGTTTTAAGCTATGGAAGCAATACTGCAGTAAATCTTTAAGAATGAACATTGGCAAAAATAAATGTCAGTGTATCGGCATGAAATGGGTGTGAGTCTTTAATTGTGAAAGATCTGCCTTAGCCTCAAAAAATGGTGTGCTAAAAAGTTTCAGTACAATACAATTTGTGATAGTGGAGAGGCTAAACAACATGGCAGCAGAGAAGGAAACATTGTCCAAATTTCTGCAACACTTTGTGGGACTCAACAGCAAAAGAAATGCCCACTGGTTTTTGAGTTTCCCATGGTGGTTTCCTCAATTGATGTCCTAGAAGTTGATTCGTCTGCTACCTAAAATGCAAAAACAAAAGCAAAAGAAACAAACTAATGGAGGGTTTCTACAGTAAATGTTTGGAGACATTTTCAAGATCTTCATACTGAACTGAAGAGCAGAGACAGACATTTCCACATTTAGAGGCAATTTAAATTCTGTATTTCTCTAAAATATTCTCAGCATATTGTGAGAAACAGAAAAAGTTTGTCTACAAATTTGGCAGTTAAAACAAATTGTGTGTAGAGTGCAATTTATGGCCTGGAGGAGTGTGGAGACTCTTACCAATGCTGTCACTCTCACAGACATTCATACAAAATGAACACCAATTACAATCTCATTGAACAAGGATTGGTCATAAACCCGATTTGACCAATTGAAAACTGTGCTTTTTGGGGGAAGTTTGCCCATGGCCTTAATGAGTAGATTTTTTAAAGCTTATCGAAAATGTGAAAGATAACACCTACATACTAAACCTAAGCAATACCAGATAGATTCTCTAGGTAAATGCAGAGTGCATTTACATTTACATTGTCTACTCAGATCCACGCCATCATCCTAAAGCAGAAAAGCAGAGCAACTTGTTTTGTTTGAGTTGAAGCTCATGTAGGATACTTTCATGTGAAACAATAACAATAAAATGCTTCTTGAATGTTGCATCTTGAATTTTGAAAAAATAGACGACTCTTAATGTCCTATTATCTTCTGTGGAATGCTCTCTAACTGTATGATTTATACCAATGTCTTGAATTACATGTGGTTTAGAAGTTTAGAATGAAATAATTCAGGGCTACTTTGTATAGCATCGGAACACCTTTGACTCAGCTAAATTCACTAGGAAAAAGAGACAAATGGAAGTAAAACTCATCCATAAACCTAATGATTTTTTTTGTGTGGCATAATTCTAAGAGCATAATTGTAACATTTAGGGCCCCTTTTAAAATCCTCAATCAATGCCGTCTAATCTAGAAACTAAAAAATCCTACCGTTCTAAAACTTAAAGTAATATTGTTAAGCGGGAGAATTTACAGTCCTTATTTTTAATCACAATTTTTTTTTTAATAATTCATATCATTGAATAATATGAATATGAATAATCTGTCATTAGTGAATGGCTATGTACCAGAGTCTTTTAAGGTAGCTGTAATAAAACCCTTACTTAAGAAACCTTCTCTTGATCAAGAAGACTTAATAAATTAGACCCATATCTTGAAAAAATTGTTGCTAATCAACTGAGAAAGCATTTGAGGAATAATGACCTATTTGAAGAATTTCAGTCAGGTTTCAGAGCTCATCATAGCACTGAGACAGCTCACCTTAAGTCACCAACGATGTTCTCATTACCTCAGACAATGGACTTGTGTCTATTCTAGTTCTGTTAGATCTCAGTGCTGCTTTTGACACAGTCAATCACAATATCCTCATAGAAAGGCTTGAACACAATGTGGGGATCAAGGGAACAGCATTAGGCTGGTTTAAACTGTATTTGTCTGATAGATCCCAGTTTGTTCATCTAAATGACAAATCTTCTCAGCTTTGTAAGGTAACTTGTGGAGTACCACAGGGTTCTGTACTTGGCCCAATTCTATTTGCTATATACATGCTCCCTTTTGATAAAAGACAGAATGGTGTTAATTTCCATTGTTATGCTGATGATACACAACTTTATTTTTCCATAAATCCTGATGAATCAGGTCTGTATGGTGGATAACAGGCATGTCTAGAAAAAATAAAATGTGGATTACTTTAAACTTTATGGTCTTGAACTCTGAAAAGAGAGAAGTTATATTTGGACCAGAACCTAATTGGATAGCATCAAATTAGCCTCTGGTAACAAAGGAAGGAACCTTGGTGTTATTTTTAATCAGGACATGTCTTTCAAGTCCCATATAAAACAGTTCTGTAAGATTTCCTTCTTTCCCCTTAGGAATATAGTCAGAATTAGAAATATTCTCTCTAGGACTGATGCTGAAAGACTGGACTATTATAACTCTATTAGCGAGAAGTTCAAAAAATCCTGGGAAGAGTCTCCAGCTGGTCCAAAACGCTGCAGCAAGAGACTGATGAAACTTAAATAGGGAGATCATATCTCTCGAATTTTAGCTGCCTTTCATTGGCTCCCTGTTAAATCCAGAATACATTTTAAGATTATTCTTTTGACATATAAAGCCCTCACTGATCAAGCTCCAACTGCTGCTATAAACTTTTTTTTTTTCAGTATCCTCTGCATCTATTTTAGTTTTCTGTCTTTTCAAACCCCCAGTCGGTCATGGCAGATGGCTGCTTGTACTGAGCCAGGTTCTGCTGGAGGTTTCTTCCTGTTAAAGGGGAGTTTTTCCTCTCCACTGTCGCTACATGCTTGCTCAGTATGAGGGATTGATGTAAAGTCTACGAAAACACAAGTCATTGTTTTGGTCTGCTGATTCCAGAGAAGTGAATGCATGACTCAATGCAATCTGCTGGTTTTCAATAGATTGGAAACTTTTTTGTAACGATGTATCTATGATTTTAATTGATTTTCTTGTAAAGTGCTTTGAGACGACATCTGGCGCTATATAAATAAACTGATTCCTGATTCTTGTTGATAATTGCTTTTATTTATATTGCAAAGTTGGTTGTCTTACATTATGTTAACTTCCCGCATTTCTTCAATCCAATGTCAGTTAACCTTCCCCCTCACTCATTTACCCCCTGGGTTGCTGTAGAGAATATTTTTCATTTTCACCACACAAATTGGTTGCCTCGCACAAATTACCTTACCAGGAAGAAATACTATAATAATATAATTTATTTGTAATTGAAAATTTAATTTAATTTAGTTTCATATAATGTTTACAAATCACTTTATTAGAGGCACTTCGTTTTGTTTGTCTGTTTGTTTGTTTGTTTGTTTGTTGGAAGTATTTTCTGAAATTTATCTATTCATTATTTTATAACTACTAATATAAGTATTTGTTCATATGTTTAATCGTCTTAAAAATAAAAGCATTCAATTCCATTCTACTTTATATTTTGCAACAGCCCCCATGAGTGAACGCTACCATCACGTATTAGCAAATGACCAAAATGTTCACATCAAACCCAATTCGGTTTTACTTGTAAAGCGAACGACTCTCCTACTTCTATTTTTTTAGTGTAGGTTTTAGGTGTAAGAAAAAAGGTGGATCATTATACCATTTTAAGGCTTGGTCACGGAGAAAACCAGATTTACCTTCACACATCCACCTCTATACTTAACAGAAGGTATGGGTTTTCATCTAGTTACATAGCTTTGGTTACACTGTGTCATGTTTTTCAGCTTCCTACCCCCACACATTGGAGGAACTTTGTAAAAGGTGATTTATTTACACTGAATGGGTAGACAGAGATAAATAGACAAGACACTGAAAGGTCTGATTGGAGGAATAAAGAGGAGAACCAGGAGCATTTGAAGGTAATTGGAGCAGGTGAATAATAAGCTGGAAGTTTGGAAAAATACAATCCACCTGATGAGCCTGTGGAGGATAAAGGGAGGGGCTCTGCAGTCATTCAGTGCCTGAGTGTTACCTCCTATGGTACAACAAAGCCCTGCAGTGTATTTTGTTGTCTCGCTTTAATGTTTACCTGTTAAATGACCCTTCTTCCTCTTGTCCCTGGTAAGCTTCTCTCGTACACTTCAGGAACTCAGTTCCAGAGCTTGAGTCTCCGTGGATTACACACAACCTCCACAATTTACCTGTCCGCTCCAACGCCACACGTACAGCCTTCTCTCAACCACCAATGCCCTCTGGACCACCAGCCAACACCACAACCACAATCCGCCTTATACGATCGTCTCTCCCTGGTGATCCCCCTTCTCACTCCAAGTAAGACCACCCCAACACACTCGATATCAACTCACATGGATCCTTCTTACCTGTCATCTCCCTACAGAGCTTCCGGGTTCGCTGTGTCGCAGACTCCTCCGTTCCAGTCTCAAATAATCCCTCGAGCACCTTTAATATCGCTTTAAATACTGTTAATAATAAACCACCATGAAAGTTACCATATGCAACTGACACTCGGGCATTGAATGACTGGCAACCCACTATTCTTATGCTGCAGCACTGATGAGAAGATGAGCCACAGGAGTACCCAGCCCGGCATCAGTACACCTCTGGTGGAGAAACCTGGAATAGCAGGACCAGAGAACCCAGCAAAAACCCAATTTCCTGACAGTTTGGGGATTTTAGGGCTACCAAAGGAACCCAGCAGAAAAGTGGGTATAGAAGATGGGTTTTAATTTTAGAGATTTAGTGTGAGATTATTCTACTTAAAAAAATATGAGATTTTACTTATTTTATCAGGAATGCCAGTAAATGTGGACTCTAACAGATGCAAAATGAGGAGTAAATACAAATAGAGCCTAAAAATATCCGGAGAAAAAATATCAGGAGATAAACAAAAATGCACATACACACAGAACCTTACCTCAGAGTAAGAGAGAGAAAACAAGCGCCAAGATAGGGACGCCTACTTTACTCACAGATAGAAGTCTCCACACCTGCTGTTGTGTGAAGGAGGTGAAACTTTGCAGATTCTGTGCTTCTGGTGAGACAAACCTTTAGATTACATCTATCCTCAAATGTACACGACTCCCCTCTGATTTACCTCTGCAGCTTTTAATTGAAAACAAGAAACATTTCCTGCGACAGTTTAGCAGAATGAGCATATAATATTATTTATGCAGACAGTAACACATAAAAGTAGCTGGGGAGGGGGGTAAAAAAAAAAAACGTACCACCTTACAGATCTCCTTTGAGCTTAGCAGGCAGTCTGCCGTCTGATCCACAACCCATCCTGGACTTTACTGCAGTGGCTGCCAAGATCAGAGAACATGGCTGCGGGTGACAGATGCTCTCCTTTGTTTAGCTTGCCTCCTAACCCAAATACCCCACTGATGTTATTCTTTGTGCATGTTCGTCATTTTATTTGTTGTCATAGCAACTCCCTTCTTAGCATCACATGTGATCTTGCACTCCATTTCTTGGTTACACCCAGAAACCTGTGGCTGCCAGCGTGATAACAGAAAGCTGACCTATGACAGACTTTAAAACTTCAGCAAGAGATCAAATTGTCTCCAGATGTTTTTTTAACTTAAAAGCTTGTATACACTTTAATAAATCTAAAGTGCTCAGTTTTTTTTTATTACCTGGCAACCTGCTCGTTGATCTCAATCAAGGAATGCAGCTCTCCTTCAGATGAATAATTCGTATGCCTTGGTCTAACTCGGACCTGGAAACACACCCCACATCACTTACCAAAATTAGTTATGTTCCAATACAATTTTCCACATTATTTTAATATTGGTTATTCTGTTTCTGGGCTTTTCTGTGGTGTAGTTTAGTGGGAAGCCTGATTATAGAATCTGCCTTAAGGAGCAACCAATAGCGAATGTAGAAAATGTTGGCAGACCACAAGACGCTGATTTCAGTTTGCTTTGTTTTCTGAATTCAAGTGATTTTAAAAGAGCTCTTCATGCTTTAAATTATGTCCTCTGTTCTTTGCAGCTCATTATGGCAAGTTCATACAGTAGCAGTTGCTGCTGATGCTACATAAGTCTGTTTTGCCAGTTGTTCTGTGCACTTGACGATAGTCCATTTGTTCACATTACAGATTGGTTATTTATTTATTTGTTTTGTTTGATGATAAAAGGTATAAAAGTGCATGTCATAGAATTATAACATATTCACAAAAAGTTCATTTATTTCAGTAATTCCATCAGTCAGATTTAAATATTATATTAATTTGTTACCCACAGACTGTCGTTTTTGTATTTCTTTCTTATAACAGAAACATTGTAATTTGTATTTCTACAAGTTTCACAGTTTGAATGGAATAGCTGAAATGTAAATTTTATGACCAGCACCTGTACCGTAAATAAAAAATAATTACTCTTTGGGATTTATCCTTTTTCATATATTTTCAATATAAATATCTTACTTTTGGTTATATATCCTTACACATTCCATCATTTTATTAAATGAATCCCCTTACTAATTACTTTTTTGTTGTACCTTCCACATTGGTTTAATGAAGAAATAATTAGTGTGGTGTATTTCATTTTAGATCAGTTTTGCACAGAGTAAAAGTCGCTCATGTTTGGAGATAGTCATTAGTTTATTAGCATTAGCACTATTTATGAATGATGCAGCCACAAGTTCAACATTATGGAGCAACTGACTGATGGTTTCTTAAACAGTGAACAGGACTGTAGGTACTTATGGGAAATTAATGAATGAGTGAACAGATATTTTATAGTTTCATCAACATAATTAGTTATTCACCAGCAAAAATATGAAGAAACCAGTGAAAGTAGAGTGCTAGCCCCCAGTGGTTGTATAACTGAACAACTTTAACTTTTAAAATAGACATTAAGTAAATGATGCCTTCTTTTTATTCTGATGTAACAACTTGTTATTAAGTTAAATCTATCCCAGGATTTACTTAAGGAACTCAGAGCAAGTTGAAAAGTTGTTTAACATTCCTTGTAGTTATTTCCCACCAAGCCTCTGGCATCTTGGACTGGGAAAAATGGCACATGTCTGAGCAGCCAAGAAAAGCACCAGAACACAATGACAGAGATTAGCTGACCCACATAAGAAATCGAGACAGACTGAAAGTTAGGCAACAATTGGGTTAAAAAGGGAAGTTAGAAAGACTAAAGGAATAAAGCTGAGAGTAGATGGATGGTGAAAGAAAACATTCAAGAATATTTGTTGATTTGGACTTGTGCAGGATCTCAGATACCCAGGCTCTTTAATTTTACTAATCTGATGCTGACTAGATATCAGAAGGCTCATTTTAGGCAGGTGTCTACATACTTTTCATTAAATTCCCTTTTCTACGTGTTTTTATTGGTCAAATGTAATATTTTAATTTCAAATGCCATGTTTTCATTGTCTGGAGGCAGAGAACGATCATAATTAACAAAAATAAAAAGTTTGAAAACATAATTCAGTGTGAAATTAATATATTTAATATGTTTGACATTAATATAGAATTATTGAAATACATGAATTAAACAAAGTACATCCCCTTTAATGCATTCATAATAGGTATTTAAAATGTACCCAGGTTGTTTGGGTGAAATTTCAGGGGATTTTTCCAACAAGGAATGCAGAAATGTTATCTTATAGGAGCAGCTGTAGTGTGGGCTATAAAGTTTCATCATCTTTAAAGGTGTTTTCACTGGGTCAAGCTGTATCCCAGTGTAGTGGATGCAAACATCCTGTCGGTTATCCTACACAAGATGTTCCACTTTCTGTCAGCTGGAACATTTTTTTCAAAAACGCCCACCTAACAAAGAGATTGTATTTCTGTATCTTTTACGAACAACCACAGAGGCGACTCCCTTGACGTCCTTCAGCCTGTCGGAGTCGAAGTCCACCACGAGCTTCCTGACCCCAGTCCTCATCGGTGTGAAGGAGATCTTCACTGACACCTTCTGACCCGGAGAAATAACACCTCTGCAAAAAGGAACAGGAATGTTTTCACCATGGCAAAAGAAGTAGGGTTAGGGTTCAATCAGATTCCATCTGTCTTACTTACTCGACATAGACCTGGGTGTCAGACAGCAGGCCAGCACCCTCAAGAGTGAAGACACCACCAGTCAGCGGGACTGGCATAGGATTGGTGAAGGAGATATAAGCTGTCAGCTGTTCCCAAACAAAGGCCTTTCCAAGGACCTTGGAGAAAAAGCAGATCATTTCCTTTTCTGTTTTTACGTAACCATATGGAATACATGTGCTTCTGTTTGTAAGTTGTCCTCATACATACAAAGCCTTGAAAACTATAAATGGTGCTTAAAAAGCTTTACATCCTAACAAATTATCACCAACCAATAATACCACTATGTAGAAGCCAGTGCATCAAATTACCTTCAGAATTTACAGAGAGACCGAATGGTTGAACTCTAATTGCTCATTTCTACTTTTGTTCTCAGGGTTTTTTAGAGAACAACCATAATAATAAAGATCAAGAAATGTAGCAGTTTAAGGCTAGTTTAGGTTCTACAATAATATCCCAAATTTTGATCTACCAGAGTTCTGTTAAATCCATCATCAGAGACAATAAAGAGACTCCAGACCTCCTAAGACATGCATGTCTGGACATTCACCATGACTGATAAATTACTATTCTTGGTCAGGAGGTACTTTACTGACCTAGAAGAAATTGTGAGGGAGTCTGTTGCTCACAAACAATCATAGTTGCTGTGCCTCTGACACGTTTCATCCTGGTTTTCCAGACCTATAGGCTTGGGTTGCTGGAGGAGAACTGGCCACTTTTCCTCAATCTGCTACTTTTTATCTTCTATTAATCTCCAATCTTTATAACTTTATGTTACTTCAATCACAACTGTTAACTTTATGTCTTTTTCTTTGTTGAAGCTTCACCTGGTCTGACATTTTGTTAGTTTGTTTCCTTCTTTTTTCTGTGTCTGCTCTGTCCCGACAAACCCCAAGTCTGTAATGGCAGACACAGATCATAATAATCCCTAAAATATATACTAAAAAAGGAGATTCTGGTTCTGTTGGAAGTTCCTTCCTGGTAAAGATGACATTTTTCTCTCAACCGCTGCCCCAGGCTTGCTAGGTATAAGAGATTGCGCTAATGCATGGCGTCATCTATTGTCTCTGCTGATCGACGATTAGTGAACGCTGCATAACGATGATGGAATGCAACCTACTGGGTTTCCTAAGATGTAAATGTTTTTAAAGTAATTTGAACAATAAAACTTGAAACTTGAAATTAAAGCAGTGGCACTATCTAGGATCAATTGAAACATGACTGGATTTGAAGTACTTTACTTGTTGAGATGATGTGTTGGAAAATGGTGATATAGAAAAAAAAGTTAGTTGAACTTAATAAAATATATATACATTAATAATATACAATAATATATATATATATAAACTGCAGAAAAAAACTATGACAGAAGCACAGACCCGTTTCTTTTTTTTAAATCAACAGTACAGTGTATTTTTCCCTTGTGTTAGCGGCCAAATGGCTGGCACATAAAAAGTACACTTAAATGGATCAATAATGAACCACACAGCTTAAAATACATTCAGCTCTACGTTTTCCCTGATCTATTTTTTCAACCCACTTACACTTATTATCCAGATGTAGAATTAGGGTATTTGTTACGTGCTGACTACCTCTACCTCATTACCATCTGTGGTGATAGGCTATAAGGGAGACTGTGTTACTCTATAAAAGTCAACTACCGTCTCCTTTGTCTTAGTTTTACTAAGCTGGAATTGATTTCTCCTGCACTCCAACACAAAGTACTCCAGAATCAGAGAAGTTAAGCACTTCTTCCAGTTTGTCACTAACATATAATAAATTTATATTACATTTACATTTTTGGTACATTTCTGAGTTTTTACTGAGAAATCTCAGATTTTTGAAAGACTATTTGTATGTAAATGTGTTTTACTTTACTGTACCAACTACAGTACAGGAGATTATGAGTGTTCTTTGCTCTATCTCATCGGTTCCCTGCGCTCTCACCTGAATCTGGAGCTCAGGTATGCTCAAGGGGATGTCAGCCACAGCCATGATGGGCAAACGGCCCCCCTGAGCTTCAGCAAGTGCTGTCACCCTGATCAGATGATTCTCAGAGGCACAGTGGGCGTAGTCCTCATAGCGGAAACGCAGCACTTCATTATGAGCTGAGCACACACGACACGAGACGAGAACGATCAGATTCTGTAGATGAACTAGTGATTTTTACACATCTGCATCAGGAGTCTGCTGACCAGTCTGAGCCAACAAGGTCACATTGTTCATCTGCTTCTGACACTCCCCCTGGTGGAGGGAGTTGTAAGTGACAGCCATGGCGTGCACTGCAAGCTGAACATTTGCAGCATCACTTCCTTCATTTTTCACCTGTGAAAAAGAGCAGACACATCTTCGTTTAGAAACCAAAACATTACGGAAGAAAAGCGACAGGATCCGGTCTGGTTTACCTCAACAATCACATCAAAGTCTGTTCCAAACACGGGGTTAGGATGCTTGATTAACAGGCTCAGCAGTGCTGGTTCTACACTCTCATTGGTCTCCTGGTTGACTTTGTGTTTCGCCTTAGTATAAGCCTCTCTCTCCTCAACAGAGCCTGTGACAACAACACTGATCTGTAACTGAAAACTCTGAGTTCTAAGGTAAAACTCATCGTATGCCACAGTTTAAAGAAAAAGCTTCCATCAGTTTTGGATCTTGGTAAAGCCTCTTTGTCTGCATTGCCACTGACCTTCAGGGTATTTGTATTGCAAAGTGACATCATCTCTGAAGTCGCCATAAACGCTTTTGGTGCTGATGTTTCTTCCCACGTTTCTCTGGTCCACATTGATCTGCTGCCTCCGGCCGTCTGGTAGGACCCTCCAGTAGATGATGTCAGCGTTCACCTCAGCAAATATAAACTGAGCATCGTACTTCACTCCCAGATTTCCATCCTTGATAGCCGACACCGGGCATGGACCACAGCAAAATTCCCCTATAAAATGTTGTATTAGAATTTAATTTTACATAACATGTCTATGCGTAATGGCAAGTCATCCAATTCATTCAAGCTTCTACACGACCTCTAAAAATTAGGACTACATGAGTTGAAGACAGGAACCCTGGAAAATGAAAAAGCAATCATTGATGTACCATCACTCAGTTCTTGAGGTGTGGGGTCCAAAACCTGCCAGCCATCATTTCCTTTTGGGAGATCATCTCTCCGCATCCACGACTCAACCCAGCAGTGGAAGTTCCTGAAACCGAAGAACGGCAAAAAAAAACAACAGATCTATCAAACCATCCACACCTATTATAATCGATACTTTTGGCTTAGCTGTCTCAGCAATGCTGCTTCAATTATTTTTTGTTTGAGATCTGGACTTTGACTAGGCCATTGACACACATTGATTCCCTCGTCTGTCAGCTAATTTGTCCGTAGGTTTGTGTTTGGGATCATTGCCCTGTTGATGACCCTGTTTAGTCCAAGGTTCAGCGGTTGGACACACTCAAGCCTTGAATACTTTCGAAAATATAAGAGTTCATGGTTGAATGAATGAATTTCAGATGTTCAGGTCCTGTGGCTGCAAGTTAAATCTCTGTTTTGGTTTTATCTTTTCAAAGGACACTGTTCCAATACATTTTTTTATTCATAAGTGTCTTTGACTGCTTTGCCAATTTTTGTGAAAATCTATCTTTGCCTCAAATCTATCCAAATGAGGCAATACTCGTTCAGTCTTGATCTAATAATCCTGTCATGAACAGACAAACAAACTTTAAACATACAAACTGAGGCCTGTTAACTGTTCTTGGTTTATTTTTTATGTATTTCAGCACTGCATGGTTTGGCATTGGGCTGAATTTGCTAAAACATTTATTCTCAGAGTGGCAACATTTTTTTCCAATAAATGATATTTCTCTCAGTCGAACTTCAAGTTGTTTTTAAAAGAGCCTTTCTACCATCGGCACATGCATCCTAAGGATAGACGATTGCTGCACATCATTGGTGTAAAGAAAGACACTCTATAGAACCAGCAGGATTTCCTTTGATTTAAATATTTTTTTTAGCATCTGGAATAAAAAACTAAACTTGTCTGCCTTTTATGTGTCAAGTTTGAATCCAAGTTAAAGTAAAAACATTTTTTTCAAACAAACTATTACATAGTACCATCCCATTTGTTTTGCTTTAAGTTAACACTGAACTGGTGTTAACTTAAAGTTAACTTACGCTGTGCAAAATGATTGTTTTCCTATGATCTTACCATTTGCTGTCTGTCTTTCCCGCTCTGCTGTCGGAGTCCACCACAAAGTCTATGGAGAGGTTCCCATCTACATCATGGGCTGAGTTGAAGTTGGTTATGACGCGCGTCGGTATTCCCAGACAGCGGAGAACTGTAACGAAACAGCATTGTTGTAACTTTTTTGGATTTGTTTTACTTATACTTGACAAATAGACAACTGCACATTTGCTATACAATTTTCAGAAACTACATTATAAGCAACATGTGGTAGAGTTAAAAAGAAAAAGCTTTGTTAGAGTGCTACTGCTTGTTTAGGTAGAGCAATTATAAAACCAGTGGAAACGATTACCTGTACATGCGACAGCAGCAAACACCCAGCACTGTCCGTACTTGACCGCTCTGGTGCCAGCTTTGCTCCACTGTCTGAGGATGGGCACGCTACCGGTCCATCTAGTTGGTGCGACTCCATCAAGGTATGGTGCCTTCCAGCGCCCAATCAGCACACCTCTATCACCATTGGCATTTACCTGCTCAGGCGCAAAACAGAGCTTTAGATTTGTAAAATAAGAAATAATGTGAAATACTCAGGATCCAAGTTTTCTTTAACTCTACTGCATAATTCTTAAAAGGATCCTTATAAATCAATATGTGCTGAATAAAGATGCATACATTTTTAAATCTGAATCCATGTGTTTTCTGTCTACTGATCAGAGAAGAACAATTCCTCACCATTGCGGTGATCATCCTGCTGACATAGATCGGATCAGATCTGTTCTCAATGTCCGACTGTGAGTTCCTTAGAGCCTCTTTGGAATTATCCAGAACTTCAAAACAAATGTCCATCACGAAGTCTTCAAACTTGTAAAAAGAGTTTTTAAGATGTTTTATTTATTTTTTTATTCTGCAAACACGTTTGCAGTAAATGTGAAGAAAAAGAAGAGGATTACATCCAAATAAAAGGCAACTATAAATTGTCATGGTATGTCAAAGGATTATGCACACAAAAGTATTTTATATATTAACATATGAGCCAACTGAATTCATCAAATTACCCAAGAAGTGTTGTTTTAATGAATGCTGGATGTTTTTGGGTATTGACTTTTACACCCTTTGAGTACTTATAGTTTTTACTTCTCAAATAATGACTTTTAATGTTAAAATAACAGCTGTGTGTGCTCAGAGCACCCAGAAACTCTCAAATCTGCTCATGCAAAAAGATTATCCAGCTTTGCATTTGTGCAACTCTCTTCAAAATCTTGGTTGAACCGTTTATGTTCCAACTGGTTTTCATGTAGTGGTGTATTAGTATCATCAGTGTAAAGGACGGCAAAAACGTATTTTCTAAAGGGTTTTAGGGAATGTCTACCAATTCTGGTTTTGAAACATAGATACGTCTTAAAGAAAAAAAAATTCTTGCTTGACTGTTTTTCCGATCATGAAAGCAAAGTTCCGTGAGTTTGTCTTCCTGTTTGTTTGGTTTGGTAACATTCTCACACATCTTGTCCAGAAGTCTCTTCTGTCCAACAAACACCAGTTGTGATCCAGCCTAAACCTCAGAGTCTCTGCTGACACACTGCAGTGAAAAGTCTCACATGCCAAACTCTGTCCTAACAGACGGAGCCAAGCACTGATTCAACCCATCAGAACAATAAATATTTGTGCTTGTGTGGGTGCAGTACCTGTCCGTAACTCCAGGGAAGGCTCCTAATGTAATCCCAGGTCTCCATGTATATGAGTCCATCTTCGTTCATGACGTACTCCTGGATCAGTCTCTCATCCGGCAGGTAGACAACATCATCTGATACACAGACATACATAGGTAGCAGCAAATGTTTTCTGTTCTTGACGCACCATTAAGAAGAGTTTAAATATCAAATTTTTTAAACAGCAGCAATGGATATTCCTTGAAAGTTGTTCTTTTAAAGTTATTCTGCAGTAAGCTTTACCTTTACACCATGGGTTAAACAGCAGGTGGAAGCTGATTTCATCCGCTTTCTCCACGATGTCTCCATCCGGTGACATCAGCAACAATGCCAGACGATAATGTCCAATAATGGCATCCGTTGGACTCTGCAGAGTCAGTAATGTTTCACCCTGGGCCTCCTGCTGGGTAAACCACCACTTGTCTCTCGCCCCTTGCCGTTTCTGAACTTGAATCACCACCTCGTCCCGTTTACCTGAATGAACACAGATTTTGGAGTCACGGCAGGATGAGTATTTTTTTTCCATACAGTTTACAATCCCAATTTGAGCATATTGTTTTGAATTGTCCTATATTGAGTTGTATTTATTTTATTGTCTACGCACCTTCTTACTCTATTTTCCTGTAGATATATATTTGTACTACTACATTAAAGAAGGAGTCAGATAGGTCCCACTATACAATAAAGTTGAATTGATTTAAATTAAATTGATAAAAATGTACCTTCTCAAATTAATAAAAATTGGGAACGGGCTGTAAAATCTGTGTAAAATGGCTGTTTTCTTTTTTCGCAGTCAATTAATCCCCCAAACATTGTGTGCAGAAAAACTGTTTGGACACGTTTTTGTTTTTTGGGTCAAGATGACCGTTTTCTCACTCCTACCACACAACTGATGAGCCCTCTGTCAGAAAGCTCCAGCAGCCAGTTTGCCATGGTGATCAGATCAGATAAAAATGATTCCATCTGGATAAATACACAAAATCTGAAAATGTTTTCAATTTTTCCAAAGGTTTCCGATTTTGCTTAACTGGAAACAAAATTCATGAAGACAAGTGAAGAACCAGGAAAGGAAACAGCAAAAATGCATTTTTTATTATTTTACTGACACTGGATCTGGAGGGGGCAGCACAGTGGCACAGTGATTAGCACTGTTGCCGTGCAGCAAGAAGCCTCTGGGTTCAATTCCACCTTGGATCTTTCTGGTTGGAGCTTGCATGTTCTCCCTGTGCATCCGTGGGTTCTCTTTAGGTACTCCGGCTTCCTCCAAAAACATGACAGTAAGGCTGATTGGGCACTCTAAATTGTCCTTAGGTGTGTGTGTATAAGTGGTTGTTTGTCCTGCATGTCCCTGTGTTGCCCTGCGATTAACTGGCGACCTGTCCAGGGTGTACCCCTGCCTCTCGCCCCTTGTAACCTAGAGATAGGTGCCAGCAGGCCCCGCAAGGATAAGCGGGTTAGATAATGGATGGATGGATGGATGGATCTGAAGGTGCATACATTTAGTGTTCCTCAGACTGCAAAACAACCAAACAGTTTTAATGTTAGATAGAAATGATAAAATGGACCATCACTCTCATCACCCTGCTAAGCAAGTACATAAACTCAGCATAGCTCAGAGGATATTAGGTAAAGGCATGCTTCTGCAAAACAACTGGGCTTGTGAACATCTTCCATTCTTTATGCCATGTTGAAAACATTCATTTAACATTCCTGAAGGTGATCTGAGGGCTGTGAAAGTCGTAGGACCACTGTTAAAAACATTTAGGACAGTTAAAACAGTTGGAGACGATTTGCACTTTGTGTCATTGTCTTGCGGAAAGTAGCCACAGAGCTTAAGTTAACTATGGTAATAAAGATACTCAAATTAATTCTTGGTTTAACCTGAGAGCTAAACACATTAAGTATGAAGTTGGGCCTTCATCGGAAAGCCTGGAGACTTAATTGGGGTGAACAAAATAGTGATCTTGAATCCATCCTGGTTGATCAACTTAATGACACAAGTTGTACCTATTGTGAGATTGCTCAACAAATGAAATGTCTCACCTATCCATCCAACTGTGCTCATTCTACACATGCTTATTGCGTTCAAATCAAAATCAAGCAAACCAATTTCTAGTCTACAGTTGTCACCACTAATGTCCAAATTGAAGTATTTGGCTTTTTTGGGGTTTACTTCTTGAATTGTTATAAGCTAAGTTTCTCACATGTCCATTCAAAATTATATATTAAAAATAAGATTTACCTAAAATCAGATTTTAGGTAATGAAGAAACGTTATTCAAAACTCATTGAAGATCCCACAGTATCTCCAGTATTTTTTTTTTTTCACATCATAAAAAAGTACAAATTTCACAGTATTACGTAATAATTAATCACAAACCTTTGCCGTTAGTGTACAAAGAAAAGAAACAAGGATGCAATTTCCCCAAGTCATTTGTTATCACAAAGTGGGCTTTCTGTATGGTCAGCATGTCCTCACCGAGATGCAGGACCAGCTCCAGCTGGTGTCTTGGGGGCAAAGAGTCCGAGTACTGCACAGTTATGGAGAATGGCTGACCTCTCCGCACAATCAAGCGCTCCCGATCGATTTCCCTGGTGCGGTGAGACAAGTTGTTCTCATGGCTCCTCAGATCCACATCGGCAATGAAGGCTGATCAAAACCAACAGAGATGAGAATGTATTGATAGTCTGTTTGATTAAACTGTATTTTTGTATTAACTAGAAAACTAGTAACACATTATGATGCATATTTTCCTGATCAAAATGAGAAATCCCTTTTTTAGATTTGGGTGATAGTTAAACGATTAAAAGTTTGTCCCAGTGTCAGAGTAAATACTACAGATTCCAACGGATTTATTGTTTGATTGCGTTGGACAGAACTGAAATCAGCTTTCCAACCAATCAGTGAATGTTATGATTATAAGTCCTATTCTTTTACAAGACCCAAAGACTAAAACAGACCCGTCTAGGGTCCGTCAGCTATCAGCTTTTATCCAAATGGTACTTGAGTTCTCCAGTACTTTAGTCAGTCACAGTTTTTAAAACTGAGTTAAAAAGTAGGTCTGGCCCAGATTTAAAATAAAGCTTCTTTAACATTAAATGCAAAAAAAGGTCTGTGAGGTCTGTGATCTTCTTCTTTTTTATATTACTGTTGCCACTGGTCAACTTGTAAACTTGCTATATATAGACTAAGGAAAACTCTGAGGCAAGCTTGATGACCTTTAGGTCAACTTTCTCTGAGTACTTTAAACTAAAAAAGGGTTTTTGCAGTTGTTGCAGGAATGGGGTTGGGCATCTCACACCGACATGTCGACTCATACATCTTCACGCACGACACAATCTCCTCCTGAGTTTCCTAAAGCACAGCAGGTGAAGCACTGAAACAGAGAGGTCACTTACTGTTGTGTTGGGCCATCGCAGGTTTTCTTGTCTGGTTAAAATGTTGCTCAGAGGGTCCTTGTTGTTCTTCTGGGTCCTCATGAGTTCAGTATTTATACAGAAGAGGGATGATCCTCCCTTTTCCCTGACACACACTCAGCCTCACCTCCTTCCTTGACCTCTGATATCACTTCTCAAAAAGCTCAGCTCCTCTGCGAATGTGTGCTGTGGTTGCTCACTCTCACTTCCCCTGTCACACAGAGGTCTTTGTTGCTCTGCAGGAAAAGAAACCCTTTGGGGCTGCCAAAGCTGTGTTTGTGAGCTTAAGTTTTAAGGCGCATTTACAAGAAGGATAACATCTGTGCATGTATCTAGATATGTCGCATCCAGTAATGTTGAATCTTAGTTAGTTTTTAGTCTATCCAGGTTTAGACATATGCTATTCACTCTGAACTCTTTTGTATTTTAGCCACTTCCTGTACTTAAGGTTAATCACCTACAGCCAGAATAGTCTCTGGGCTTTCATATGCTTATCTGCACATTAAACAATGATAAATTAGCTCCTGGGGGACTTAAAAACCAAACATTCAACAGAATCACAGGAAAATTTGCAATCATACACACGGGAACGGTTTGTCCCGAACCTTTCAGCTGAGATTTATCAAGTGTTTTGGAAATCATAAATATTACATATGTACAGTTGAAGGGCTGCAGGGTAAAAATTTTGATCAAAGAGGTTTGTTAACACAAATTAAATTTGTCCAAATGCTATGAACGCTTACTTTAAAACCCTTGCAATTACTGTCAATATTGTATGATTGTATGATGAACTTTGTTTCGCTGAAAAAATACCATACCTTAGATGACATATTGAACTTAAAGCGTTCCTAGTGCTGTATTTTAACTCTTATTTGAGGCAATTTAGAATGACCGAAATAACTTATATTTGCAAAATGACACGATGATGAAAGAATATAAAAATATGATAATTATTTATTATTGCTTGTAAATCGGAAGTTTACCATGTCTCTCTTTTGTTGTATGGGTTTGTACCTTTGCAACACACGTAAGATGTTTTTACCATTTTTGTGCAGACAACTGCTGAATAATAGGTTGTATTGAAGGGACAACACAACTAAAGGTTTTAGTTCTTGTCCTAAAAAAGCTTTGGTGGGGGGGGGGTTAGAAGTATGATAAAAAAAAAATTAAAATAAATGTTTTCTAGTCATTCCTTTGCTTAACACTGAGGTTTAAAACAGAACAATTCTGACACTTTAGTAAAGTTCCCTAAAAGGAGATCTCAACCTACAGCAAAGAAAGAACGAAATTTCCAAAGAATAATTTATCTGCTTGACAAATGTGATCACATCCTGGCCAAAAAAAACAACCCCAAAAAACAGAAGAGCTTATTTGCATCAGTTGAAACTAAAAACCCCTAAAACTAATTGAATTTAATATAAGCAGCTTTCCCTGCAGGTGAATTAAACAGACACATAGAAATGAATGAACCTGTAACTATAGGGTTATTGAGGACATTTTAGTTATTGTTGTTATCCTGTGTGTTGGATACTTTTAAATTGCTGCGTTCAGACTAAGAATAATAACACATTGTCACTGGGGGGCGCTCCTGTTAGGAGGCCAGATTAAAATAAGTAACAAAGATGAAAACAACCGAGGAGCCACAACAAAGATGTTCCCGTGTGTCTCCTTCCAGATATCTGATTGAATATTCTGTTCAATTTTAACTTTTGTATAAATAAACCACAGAATTCAATTTGTAGGAAAGTGAGGAATGTTTTGACAACTACCGGGTGCTTCTGGAACAGTATGTGGCAGCAAAACACTTGGATAGTACAGAGGAGAAAACTAAATCGGTGTTTCTCAAAGTGGTGCTGAAATGATCACACAGCTTTTTGATGGATCTATGTGCACTGCGTAAACCGTTGGCAATAACCTTAGGATGACTCGGTGGATTTGCTGTAGCGACACTACATACCAAAGACCAATTTTGTTGCAAAGAGGTGCAAGTTTTACAGAAGAAAGAGGAAGAAAGTCACCTAGCTCAGTTTAAAGAAGTATTTAAGTGGGTAGAAGGATGTAATGTGCATTTAAAGCGTGACAAATGTAAATTCATGCCAGAAAGTGTATCATATTTAGGACATGTCATTGATGCCGCAGGTATTCACCCCATGAAGGAAGAGAAAAAAAAACACTGCCATTCAGAAGGAGGCAGTTACAAGAAATGTAATTTAGGTCATTCTTGGCTCTGTTAAACCATTATAGGAAGTTTATTCCAAATCTATCAATACAATATTGACAGTAATTGCAACATAGAAATTTGTTAGATGCCGCGTAGTATGCCTCGTACTGCACTGATACATCAGAGGAAATGGTCTGCTAGTCCCTCGGCGTGGATCCAGCTAGATTTTGTAGAGGACCACAAGCAGATGTACAGTAATGGATTTATATGCTAGATCGCCAGAGCTTCCTATGCATACTACTACGTCAGCTAAAACCATTAAGATATTGAGAAATTTGTTTTACAATGTATGGGTTAAAAGAAAAAAGAAGTTACAACAGATAACTGTCCTCAGTTTGTTTCACAAGAGTTTGATTATCAGATTGATTAGTCCAAACTCTTACAAAGTTGCCAGCAAAGACTTGAACCTTAGGGGGTATGACAGTTGAACATTGTGTGGCAAATTTTCTTTGGGTTATAGAAACACGCCTCATACCACAACAGGGGAAACTCCTGCTGAGTTTCTTCTAAAAAAAACAGATTCAAACGCAATTTTCGATTATCAGACCTCAGTTTTCTCAGAGAATGCAAATGACATCAGAGCCAATGTGAGGAACCGGCGACCTCCTGATAGACTGAACTTGTAATTTCATCTACAAAGAATTAAAAAATAATATATTAAAAATAAAGTTACTTGTCTAATAACTAAAGAGGTTTAAATAGTCTGCTCATTTCAAAATTGTGTATAAATACACAACACCTCCAATGAAACAGCCTGTAGATAAAAACTCAGTTGCTGTAATGCAACTGGGTTCCCACCATTTGTTAGATGGGATACAGAAGTGAAACATTCCTGACTGCACCATGATAAGCTCCACTGAGCAATGTTTAAACAGATGGAGGAAATGTCTGGTATTTGGCCAACCCATTATGTTTTACATCCAAAAGAGGCCAAGAAAGTCCGTTTCTTGACCTTATGACTTACCCAACCATTTCCAGTTCTTCAGTTCATAAACTCTCTGTTAAAACAGTAAAAGAGCTGTTGAAAGGCTTTGTTTTTGATAATACAAACATAATGTACATATATTGGAAAACATTGGGAACAGCAAGAATGAGGTGAGTACTGTTGTTTGACGGGGTCAGGGGTTGACCGGTCTAATTTCCTCTGCTTGAAGTTGCTCTTCAGTCTTTTCTTTGGAACAGATTGTGCTTTTCCTTTGTAAAGCAGCTGTATTTGTGAGATTTTGTCGGGCTTACTTAGTACAGTTTGTGCCTCTTCTGTTCTACCTTGTAAAACCAGGACAGATGAGAGGATGTGAGCATTAAGGTTGCAGTTAAAAGATATATATATATCTCAATGGCCGGCTAGCAGAGGCTGTTGCTGATATAGACAATTCATATTTATTTCAGAATGTAATAATTTCTGAAGTTGGAAAATAATGTACAAAACAGACTGTAAGATTAGTGTAAGACAGAAGACATCTTACAGAGTAAATGCGTGTATGGGTGTCAGGAATGCATCTGCCTGCGTTCGGGTTCATCTGAAGCAAAGCTGTGGAATTCTGTTGCGGTCATGTACGGGAAAACCAGCTTTTAACTGACCTCAGCTTCCTGATCACACTGTGGTGTCGGCAGAGAGGGCTTTTGCCTTCAGTCTTGATAAATAAAACTTGACAGCATTCCCAGACCCTATACAGATCTTTTAACATTACCATGGAAAATGAGGAT
>JAVLVB010000646.1:2460052-2479999 GCA_032876305.1 Orestias chungarensis
CAAAAACAAACCCTGCCATCCGACACCAGTATATTCCTAATTACTCAAAATTAGTGGCCGGGTTTAAAGCTTACCAAACAAATAATAATAACTCCAACAATTAATATTTCATATTTGGTTCCAAATCAATTAAAACGTAATCCAACCATCCATAAACCAAACAGAACCTGTTATTTACAAAAAATCAACATAAATGGCCTCAACAATTAGAAACCGTAGTAATTCTAGTTTAGATAAAGACCTAAAATAGATTTTTTTTTAAATATTGCAGCAAAGTAACGATCATGTATCTAACATAGTTTTACTTTTTAAGGCAGATTAAGGGAGAGACGTTCACAGAAGGTTGTTAGCATAACAATAATAGTCTATTTAACAAATAATATGATGAGTTGGCAGAAGAGCGTCGCAATAAGTTTTATGTATCACTATTTAAAGCATTTATTGAATAAGAGTGTAAATGATAAAAACATATGAAGGTTACCTTGCCGGAATGAAATATGATCAAAAATCCTTACAAGTTTCCTCCTATGGACTATTCTTGTCTGAACCTGTCTTGAGCTTTCTAGGAAATGTCTGGAATTCAGCTGACTCAAAATCTTCTTTCATTCTACAACTGCAGAGTTACTTCAAACCTAAAAGATTGTATTCCCACATGATTGGAGAATATCAGACTTTTAGAGCCAAAGTTGTAGGAGACTTTTTTTTTAGTTTAGCTTTGTTAAGCCATTTTTCTCAGATAAACAATTTTGTTTTTTCCACTGCTATCCGTTTGTGACAACCCTGCCTACCTCTCTGGCAGCACAAAAAAGCATCTCCTAAGAGATTGTTTTCTTGCTTGAATGCCTAAACAGACAGGCAGATTGCATATTTCATCATCTTCTTTTGCACTGATGCGTGTTTACTCTTACAGACTGCTTAATAAAAACACATTGAGCAGTCTGTAGAAGGGAGGATTGATTCCAGGTTTAATGCTGATCACCAGACATATTAACCAATCTTTTGCAATCAAATCCTCTTCCAGGTTATTGCAGTAAACTTATAATTTGTAAGTTGTGTTTTAGTTCAATGTTTCACCCTCTTTTTGTAAGTCACTTTGGATAAAAGCATAAATGTACATCTTGGTACCTAAATAGTCTAACTATACTAGTCAACATTTTTCCCCGTTTTTGTTCAATTTTGATAAGGACTGTATACATTTGTTGCATGTCTGGTACAAGTGGTGTAACTGTTGCAGCTGTCTGCTGCTGTAGCATATCTGCTTCTAGGCTTTTTCTAATGTGTGATCATAGATGATATTTTGTATACATCGGTTGAAGCACGTGCTTTTTTTCAGCTGATGTTCCTCCGTCGTTATCATCTTTATCTAGTTTCCTCTGAAATCAAAAACAACGTTTTTCCACTGACCAGCGTTTTGGATATTTTCTCTACTTTGGACTGTTTTCACTGTAGCCACAAGACATGGTTGGGTTTAAAATTAGTCAAATAATCTAAAAGATCCTGAACTAAAGTAAAATATTATTTTTACCATCAGTCAGAACAGTTTCTCTTTACTTTGCAACTAGTTGACAGGTCTTACCTCATGCAGACTCACTTTACCTGAGCTTGTAGCCCAGGCTTAACTCCGAGACTATGATGCTGCTATTGCATTATGTGTTCCAGTATCATAATGGAAAAAACAGACTAACAAAGCTGACTTTGGCTTCTGTCACCTCTACAGTCTTAAAGTAAAACATTTGAGGTCACTGTAGCATTTGTGCTATGGATTTACCCCACCACTATTGTTACACAAAAGACCTTCATAACTGAGTTTCATAGTGCAGTAAAAAACACAGGAGATTGGATTGGTCAAAAAGTACCGGGTAAAAAAGAGCAACATTTGATATAATCAGTCATTATCAGCCACCCTTAACAAGCTGTTGGGCGGGATTGGATTCAGGAAAGATCAGCTACAGAGTCCAACACTCATTATCAAGAGTTTCATCTTATTTGTGAGCTTTACATGTCACCCAGATAGCTTTGGTCAGAACCCCTCCAAACCTGTGCTTTGTAATTTTTTTCTCATTCAGGGATTCATTCTCCTTCCATATAAAGAGACAAAGTCCTGATGCAAAGGGGGCTGGGCTAATAGATTAGTTCTCCTGCAGCTTGTTGGCCATCTCCTCTTTCCTCTTCAGGCAAATATAGAAACATGTTTGTTTCAGTCGTTCTGTCATGGCTTTTTGTTTGGTTTGTGATCACCCTGTTTAAATCTAAAAGGCCAAAGAACTTCCCACCAGGACCCCGCATTTTGCCTGTCCTTGGGAACCTTTTGAACCTGAGCCTGGAGAATCCACTGAAGGACTTTGAGAGGGTAGGAAAACTGATACATAAATCATTTTGCATGTTTAAATGTCAGTTGCAACATTTTTATGTACTATTGCAAGAGTGTCAGTGAAGCTGAATGGTGAAACAAATGCACTTCAAGAGTGTTCAAATCTGCTTTACCATGAGAGTACTGCTTTAGTGAACTGCAAGTGATTGTGTAATACGTTTGCAAATTATTACCTGTCTGCACACTTGGAAAAATGCCAACCAGTGTAGGAGGCTATGCACAGTGAGCCTGATACACTAGGACAGGCTTTTATCTGTCAGATAAAAATACGCAAGATGAAGAAAACATGCTTGAAGCATGACTATGTAAGATCAATGTGAGTTCACCACTGGAATGAAGTCTGTTAACTGTGCCTCTGGGAAAGCTGAGAACCAGCCCTTTGAGGGAGCCAGCTCTAACTTAATACTTACAGAATTTGTTCAGAACTGTCTTAGTTTATTTTAAAAGAAAGGGCAAATAGTAAAAGGGGAAAATCAGGCAAGGAGATTTAAGATTTAGCCAGATTTAGCCAGAATAAACAGAAACAAAACAATTTCATATCTAAAATAAAAAATCCACACGAGAGTCTCATGATCGAAACCATTTAAGGAATAAGCTTTTTTAGGATTTTCTAATTTTTAATGATCCACTTGTATGTAGAACAAATCATAGGAAACATGGCTACACTAACGATGAGAACGTATGTAAAACTGCGAGTTGTCCAATACCATTACAGTAACTGACATCCTTATTTTTTCCTTCCAGCTGAGGCAATCCCATGGAAATGTCTACAGTATTTACATTGGTCCAAAACCAGCTGTGGTAGTCAACGGGCTGAAGGCCATGAAAGAAGCCATTGTAACCAAAGCTGCTGATTTCTCTGGACGCCCCCAAGACTTGTTTGTCAATGATGTTGTCAATAAGAAAGGTTAGTGTCAAATAACATTTGACAATTAATTTTCTGTAACCTTTTACTGGTTATATGGAGCTCTGCTTTACCAAACCTAATTCAAATAGTTGACTTATCTTACCACCACGTTCTGGAATTGATTAATTTATTACAGTCAGTTGTGTTCAAACATCTAAACCTAATAGTTAAAGTCCAATCCCAGAGAAGAAACTTTTACGTAAGTCTCTGCTTCAACACACCACAATCAAATAAAGCAGCCATTAACATGACCTTGTAGAAGCTAGGCTGTTACGGTGGTACATATCGACGTCACTTCTTGTTGTCGCACAGTGTCTATTAGCTTTCAGCCTCTTATATTGAGACAACATTGCTGTACTGAGACTTTTCTAGCATATTTTAAATACGTCTGCACGTTGTATTACACATTTCTGTTGCTCCGCTTCACGTTTTTAGGTACCCTAATTATCTATGTTATTATTTATTTTTTGGTGCTATGGCTTCTTCCTCTGCCTCTCGTCTTTCCTTCTCTGATGTTTGGCTAGTCCTCTTCAGTGGGTAGCACTGTTGCCGTTCAGCAAGGAGTTTGCATGTTCTCCCTGTGCATGCGTGGGTTATCTCCGGGTACTCTGGCTTCCTCCCACAGTCCAAAAAACATGACTGTTAGGCTGATTGGGAACTCTACATTGTTCTTAGGTGTGAGTGTGTGTCTGAGTGGTTGTGTGTCCTGTATGTCTATGTGTTGCCCTGAGATGGAGCAGCGATCTGTCCAGGGTGTACCCCTGCCTCTCCCCCATTGTAAGCTGGAGATAGGTGCCAGCAGACCGACCCGATCCCAATAGGGGCAAGGGTGTACAGAAAATTGATGGATGGATGGATGAAAAGACAGAAGTTGTAATCTTTGGAGCTGAACCTCTAAAAAAGAAACCGCTTAGTCAATCCCTTAAACCAGAATGTTACTTCATGACTGGATTATTGTAACTCTTTATTAGCAGGAAGTTCACAAAATCCTGGGAACACACTTCAGTTGGTCCAAAGCGCTGCAGCAAGAATTCTGATGAAATTAAAATAGAGAAATCATATCTGTCCTATTTTAGCTCCCTTTTATTGGTTCACTGGTAAATCCAGAATAGATTTCAAGATTCTTCCTTTGACATATAAAGCCCTCATAATCAAGCTCCATCATACCCTAAAGATCTGATTACTCCTTATGTCCCAACAGAGCACTTCGCTCTCAGACTGCAGGTTTACTGGTGGTTCCTAGAATCTCTAAAGCACAATGGGAGGCAGATCTTTTAGTCATCAGTCTCCTATACTCTCTAATGTTTTTACAAGTTTAGGTTATCCTGATCTATTTCAATAGATCTACTCCTATAGGCTTAGGGTGCTGGAGGGCAATCTGACCACTTCTCACTCCGGTACTTTCTTCTTCTGCTGTCCATCCTGTTTAGTTGCAGTCACTTTAACTGCTAACCTTCAGTTTTTCTGTCTAAAAAAGAGAGAAATCAGATGGCCGTTCATACAGTACTGAGCCAAATTCTGCTGCAGGTTTCTTCCTGTTAAAGGGGAGTTTTTCTTCTCCACTGTCATGCATGCTAGGTATAAGGGATTGCTGTAAAGCTGAAAAAACAAACGCAAACTATAATTTCGACGTGCTGATCCAAGAGGAGTAAAAACTGCAAGACAATGACTCGCTGCAATCTGCTGTGTTTCAGTATATTGGGAACTTTTTAAACTAATTTATCACACATTTATAATTGGAAATTAATAATTTTCCTGTAAAGTGCTTTGAGAAGACATATGTTGTAGTTTGGCACTATATGAATAAACTGAATGTTGAATCTTACAACGTACTACTTAGCCCTGGTGCATCAGTGACCTTTCTAAAAGTTGCAGGATATTGAGGGCTGCAGTTTGAAATCCCTGATCTAAAACGTGCGAGGATCTCTGGACCGTTCCCAAACTTTATAACCATACTGTATGTTGTAGCAAGATCTAAAATAACCATAGATTACAGTTTTTAATCATTAAGTAAAGAAAAAAAAGAAAGGTAAAAATCTTAAACAATATAAGCTAAAGACACAACAAAAATCTGACCCAGGAATCAGAGTTTGCTATGTATGTTTAAAATATGTTTAAAATAATAAAACCAGATCACATAATATACATAAATGCATTGTTTCATTTCATAATTTCATTTAAAATCATTTAAATAAGAGTTTAGCAGCAGCTCTGAGAACACTTGACACTGTGAGGTCATCGATATGAGCTATTACTAAACTATCTTGTTAAAGGTAAATTAAATGCCATATAAAATTACACTGTGCTGCCACAGCCCAGCCAAACAAACAAATCCAAACAATGGAAAGAAGGAACAAATAACATACAAAAGGAAATAGTCTCATTGTTAAAAACAACAACAAAAAACATGAAGAGCATGAATCATAAATAAAAATGTAAAGCAACATGACTAGAAATAAACACAATTGCAAAATGTTAAATGCAAAATTTTGGAAATAAGAAAGAAACAGGCAAAAAACCATGGAAAGAGTACAAAGTTAAGAAGGAGATGCAAGCTGCTCATTGAGACATTTGCATTGGTGGTTTTGCCCCAGGTTTTTCCGGAGTGATTCTGGCAGATTATGGCCAAAACTGGCGGGACCATCGACGCTTTGCTCTGACGACTCTGAGGGATTTTGGTCTGGGAAAGAAGTCAATGGAGGACAGAATTCATCATGAGGTTCAATACACTACAAAGACTCTAGAGAACAGCATCGGTATGTATCACTGGTCAAGTGATCTCTCTTGAATCTCTTTGTGAAGTTGGTTTTAAATGTCTCTTTTGTATTTTTTACAGGTAAAACTCTCAGTCCTCAAGTCATGTTCCATAACGCGGCCTCCAACATCATCTGTCAGGTTCTCTTTGGAAAGCGCTACGAGTATGATGATGAAATGATGAAAACTATTGTTCAGTGCTTCACTGAAAATTCCAAAATCGCCAATGGACCGTGGGCCATGGTGGGTCACTGAGCTAAAGAAGGGACGGAGCCAAAAGTGGCCCCAACAATATGCTGTAGTTCTGGCAGAGACGTTTACCATTGTCACTCATTAGCAAAGCTACGGAAGCCTTAAAATATGGCAGCAAAGAACCCTGCAAGACATTAACCCTCATAATTAACTATTCCAATATAATACTCAGTTTCCCTGGTGATTTATCATGAGTTTGTGTATATAAAAGACTATCTAAGACCAGCTAGTTTTAGCCTTCTGGAGCATGTTGTAATGGACCTATAATACACACAGCACAAAGAAAATTAAATGAGAAAGCACAATATCGAATTGTGTTAATCTACTTATTATTAGTCTAAATAGAGGATGATGAAGTTTACACTGTTGGGAAACAAATCAAGCAAGAAGTAATTGGACTGTAACAAGCAGGGAACCGTGTGTGCAGCTAATAAGTGACAAAATGGAGCTGGAAGATGTCAAATAAAAGCTAAAACTAAGAGAAGTTACAATATTAATTTAGCTAAATGCAAAGTATGACATCTGGGAATATGGTCCTAATGGTCATTTAAAAAACAACAGCAAGAAAAACTTAATTAAAATACAATGTCAGGTTAACCTAAATAGTTTTAAGACTTAATCGTTATGTTGGATCAGGCTTGGACACAATTTCCATGGGGTTTGGAGGGTCAGGTAGGATATTTTGGCCACATGCTATCTTTAAAAAGGAGAAAAAAAAGAAGAACACATATAAATAAAAATTTCTGGGACAAAACCAGATAAAGAACAGAAAATTAAAATAAAGGTGAAATTTAAAGAAAACATTTTGATTTCTTTTAAACAGTAAAATTTACATTTATTTTGAGTATGTAGGATTATAAGTTTTAGTAGGAGCTAGAGTCAAGGCAGGAGGAAGAAGTATTGTTACTCCAGTTCCAACGTTTCTGGACACCAAGGTGATCAGGTTTACCGGACCAGGGACAAATTTATAGGAAAGCAATTATTAACAACTAGTCAATCAGACCTTAGGTTATCTCTTTATCTAATGTGCTTGAATGATTTTTAAGCAATTTCATGACAGATAAATTAACAATTTATTTTTCTTTACAGATTTATGACTCTCTCCCTATTTGTCGTAATCTCCCGCTACCATTCAGAAAGGCTTTTAAAAATGCTGAGGTAAAGTTATATATCTTTTATAAAATGATTAAGATTTCGCAATGAATCTAATAAACTCAGTCAATCTGTACCTAATCCTCCATTAATATTAAACCATAGTAAACTGTCAAGTCTGTAAAATATTACACTTGTCAGACTGTGAAAAGCTTGGGCAATGGCTGTGTTACAAATAACATGTTCAAATTTTCTGTAGACTTGTGAGAACTATATAATCGATTTGGTGAGAGAGTACAAGAAAACCAGAGTTCCTGGGGAGCCTCGACACTTTGTCGACTGTTATCTGGATGAATTGGAAAAGGTTCGTAAGCAAAGCAATCACACTTTAAGTCCATCACCTCCATGAGTGTGTTCAGATATAGGTGTAATTTTCCCTTGGTTTATAATAATCAAAAGCTGTCGTCTTTTCAGAGAGGCAATGAGGGTGACTTTTCAGAGGGTCAGCTCATTATTTATAGCCTGGATCTTCACTTTGCAGGAACTGACACTACTTCCAACACCCTGCTTACAGGATTTCTCTACCTGATGAGCTACCCGCACATTCAAGGTTGCATGTTTTTACAGTCTGTCAACATATTTAATTCCAATTAGGTGTTCCTCTGTCCATCTGTGGTTTAGATGCCTGATACATTAAGATGCCAATACTACTGTATCGTCTTTAACAGACTATAACGTACACTCAAAAATCGGCCTTGCGCCTTAATCCGGTACGCCTTATGTGTTCACTGAGTTCCAGCTTTAAACGCAGTAATACTCATTTGAGAGTTCTGATCCATCTGAACAAACGAACTAGTCCCGCAAAAATACCACCGTATAAACACTGAATTCAAAGTGAAGTTGTGAGCGGCGTCTTTTAGCATGCGCCTTAAAACACCTTATGTGCCTTATAGTGCAGTAAATACGGTAAAGGACTGCTATCCATCTTTTGTTCTTTTAATTGAGCCTAGGTATTACGTTTTGAATAAGCATCCCCGGTGTGAATTTGAAAGAATCAAAAGTACTACTGTTGTGAAAAATATTTTGTTTTTCTCCCTAAGAGCGATGTCAGCAAGAGATAGACCAGGTCCTGGAGGGAGAGGATCGGGTCAGTTATGAGGACAGAAACGGCATGCCTTATGTGCAGGTATTGTAGCTTTAAAACAGAACTTAGTAACACTTGTATTTAATTTCCGGGTGACTGGCTGGAGTCTTTTGAAAATTAATGTGTATTAAATTGAGTAATGGTCAATCGAATATATAAAAACATCTTTCTGTTTCAGATCAGATCAAGTTGAAACTGTTTTTCTTTTTAATCCAGGCTGTGATCCATGAAATTCAGAGAATCTCAAACACCGTTCCTCTCAGTGTCTTTCACTGCACAACTAATGACACAGAGCTTATGGGATACTCCATACCCAAGGTAGACGAGAAGAGTTTAATAAAGTTTCTTTTTTTTTTCTTTTTTTTTGCCAGAAGGAAACAGAAATGGACATCTTTCAAGTCATTTCATGTTTTTGTTTCTTTTTAGGGTACAATGATCATACAAAATCTAAATTCAGTGCTGAGGGAGGAAGGACAGTGGAAATTCCCTCATGAATTCAATCCTGAAAACTTCTTGAATGAAAAGGGAGAGTTTGTCAAACCAGAGGCCTTCATGCCTTTCTCTGCGGGTAAACCGACGTCTGTCATGACTGAACCAACTTGAAACATGGGTTATATAAACTGATTTCTGTCCTCCAGGTCCTCGGATGTGTCTCGGAGAGGGTCTCGCTCGAATGGAGCTTTTCCTTATTGTGGTTACCCTGCTTAGAAGGTTTAAGTTCATCTGGCCGGAGGAGGCAGGAGAACCAGACTTCACCCCAGTGTTTGGAGTTACACTGACTCCAAAACCTTACACCATGAAGGTTCAACTGAGGTCAACTCAGTGAAACTGTCGAGTGGTCCACCAGAAACTGATCTAAAGAATCTCTTGGACATTTAATGCTGTTGTTTTTCCAGTTTCCTCAGTATATACATATATACACTGCTTTCCATACATGTTTCAAAGACAAATCCTTAATTAAAAAATGTCCTATATCTTAAAAAATCCATACTCATGTCTTAAATGATTGTTCTTGGGATAGAAATGTACTTACTGTCTTGTAATGATTGCACGTTTTGTCAGGGTGGTGCAATCTTCTTCATTTGTCAGGTTTTGCGATAATGACTCGAGCAGAGGGGGATTACGTGAGCAATAAATGATTTATTGAATGTATGAATATAGATCTGAACATAAACAGTGACAAAGGTAATGTGGAACGGAACAGGGAATAACACGGAATTAAACAGGAACGTAAACAGACGGATACTGGAGCGTACACGGAAACTACGGAACCTGAGAATAGCAATACAATAGAATTAAACAAACTATCGAAGGAACGCAGGAAGAGAAGATTACATAATAAACAAACTAAAATAACAACTAGTGATTCGAGTGGAACTGGAGACAATCAAAGAAACAAACACTGAAGGAACAAACTGTAAGAGACAAGCAACAAGGAGGGTTGCGAGGGAAAGCGGAGACAATCTAAGACACTAAAACAAGGAATAAACTAAGGAGAAAAAACACTGGTGGAGAGAGAATCAGCACAAAGAATCAAGCGAGCAGGGGGAAAGTGAGGACAGTGAGGAAACGGCAGGAGTTGGAGCTCAGAGACGAGGTAAGGTAACAGACGATCCAGCAGTGAATGAATGAATGAAAAGGGCTTAAATACTGTGAAGCAGGAGGTGGAGACACACACACACACACACACACACACACACACACACACACACACACACACACACACACACACACACACACACAGAGAAGACAAACAAAAACTCAACCAGATGGAAAATAACTTAGAGAAAATAATAGCAAATAGTAAAGATAATAATAATAAAACAAGACAACTATAGTAAACTAAACAAAGCAAAAACACAGATCATGACATCATTAAGGTTGGTAATCTAATAATGCAAGAGATCTTTAGAGTTATAGAAATAATTTAAAGCAACACTAAGTAACTTTTCAACCTTCCTAAAATATTTTCATAACTTTTGTGATTATATCTCGACTTTTAGCTCGGTGAATGAAACCTCTGTCATGGCCCAAAGAGTCTGTAATGCTTTAACACTAGAAAAAAGCTTAGGTACAACTTCAGCACACTTCATCATCCAAATACTTTTTCTTGTTTTCTTTGGGATTTACAAAATCGTTGCTATCATTATTTATATTTAGTTATTGCTTTGTTTAGGTTATTTTCTAGTTTGGTTGAGTCTTTGTTTTCTCCCTCGCTGTCAACCAATCCCACCCCGGTTCCCCTATACTTAAGCCGCATTCATCCACTTACTCACCGCTGGATCATCTGATTTCCCTCCTCGTCTCGCTGCGTCATCTCTAGCTTTTTCCTCCATGTCTCCCAGTAAGCCTTTTCGCCTCTTGGTCGCTGAATTCTGTGTCCTTGCTCTTCTCCATCGTTATTCTCCCCTGGTCCCTTCCTGGTATTTACTTTTGTTTTTGTTTTCTTGTAGTCTCCAGTTTCCCGGGCTTCCTCCCCCATCTTTTCTCCCCAGTTTCCTGTCTCAGTTTATCTCCTCCCTTGTGATTATTATTATTATTATTGTTGTTATTTAGTCTGTTAGTTTTTTTCCCCTTCCCGTGGTCTTATGCTGATTTGCTTATTTTGATTGCTTTATTTATTCATAATTGTAGTCCCCGCGTCTCGCTTCAGTTCTCTGTGTTGTTTACGTTTGTAGTACCGTGTCCCGCTTCCGTTCTCTGTTTGTTTACGTTCCAGTTCCGCGTTGTTCCGTTTCCGCTTTGCCCTAGCTCCTGTTTATGTTTGGTTTATGTTCATTATTCTTCTCCCAACATAAATTTTTTATTCTCTCAATTCCACCTCTGCTCGAGTCATTGATCGCAAAGTGACACTAAAAAAGAAATATGAATATTCAATCATCATATTGTTTGGTAAGGAGTTTCTTTATACACTAGATGAATCTGTTTTGGTGTGAATGGCTGAATTACCTCAGAACAAAAGGCTAAAATCAATTCACTATCCACCTAAAAACACAAAGTTAGTTGTTTAAAAAGTTTTCTTAAGCGATTCAAGACAACAAGTCGAAGCTTTTGGTGTGGCCTTCACAAAGCCCTGATCTTAATCGCATACTAAAATGTGTGGGTGAAGGTGAAAAGGTGTGTTTGACAAAAGCGGCCTGTTACATCAGTTCTGTCAGGACAAACTAGCCAGAATTCAAGCCATTTTAAAAGGATACAGAAAACATTTGATGTAAGTCAAATGATTAAAATAGATGTTCTACCAAAAATGCAGGAATTAGAAATTATATTTAACAAAAAGGAGTAAAGAGTAAATCATAACTGACTGAAAACCAAACATGTTTATCCTGATTTAAGCTTACATAAATCCTCCTCTGATTTGTATTTCTCTTACAAAATTCACTGTCTGTTGTTCAGAAAGGAAAGGACTCTTCATTTTCTGAAGACCGACTCATAAGTCACACGTTTGATCATTACCTCGCTGGGACTGACACCACCTCCAACACCCTCCTTATCGGCTTTCTCTACCTCATGAACTACCCTCACATACAAGGTACATTTAAAGAAATAAAAGCGGATAAAACACTAAATCGGTTTTATGTCGGCACCTTTAAACATTCAATTTCTCTAATGCTGATTAGAAAGTTACTTTAGAAAATATATCATCAGGTTTTTGGGATATTTCTTGTTAATATCAGGAACTTTGTTCGGACATATTTATATTATACTGTAAAACGTCCATCCAAATAAACAATATACAAGTAAATTTAAATGCATTATCTAACCTAGAATAAAAGCAGTACAGAGAGGTTTAGTCAAATAAACAAGGAATTTAGATTTCAGTGACCCAGTAATAAAAATTGAATCCCCACTAAATGGATACTGATAAAGTGTTCAGGCCCTGCATAACAAATATAAACCTATGTGGGTAAAGATAAATATAAAGTCTGAAATAGAGTGAAGTTTTAATAACATTTATATTCCAATCGAGGGCTGAGGCAAATTCTTTATCTTGGAATAGCTGTAAAAACTTCCTGGCATGTGAAGAAAACTCTAGGATTCTGAGTTTAAGAGGCTGTTAAAGTTTACATATGAGAAAACAGTTTTCTAAAAATGTATGAGCAGATAATTTGTCTATGTTTTCTAAAATAAACAGAATATCAGCAAGACAAGTGAAAATCAAAAATGTTGGTATTTTATGCTCTTAAAGGAACACTCAGTAACTTTTCAAGCTTCATAAAATATTTTCATATCTTGATTTATATAGATTTGCAGCTTGTTTAATGACACCTGTGTTATGGCCCGAGGGGGTCCTTATGGCCTTAACCAGCACTGAGCAACTTTGAGGAGGGGGGCAGGAACCCTGCCACACAAAACAACTACAAATATGCTGACTGCTTTATAACATACGTCACTTTCCCCGTTTCTTATTTTCAACATCATCACATGACATTGTTTGCCACAATTAGATTCATCACCTCATCGCTATTAATCCCAGACACAGACACTGGAAACAGAAATGTACTTCAATCCAACTGAAGGCGACCGGGAGATCAGGATTTTATGACTCCATGTGCTTGTCCTCATGGCAAATGTAGTCTTCCTTCAGGCAAAACACTACCGCTTTTGTCCACACTGGCCATCAACATCGACCAAAACGGAAGCTTCTTTAGTGCTGATTTAAGAAAACACAGAAAAGCAGACTCCATCCAGTCAATTAGCAAAAAAGTTTAATACTTTTGGTCAGATCCCTATATAATATAATATAATATAATATAATATAATATAATATAATATAATATACTATAATATAATATAATATAATATAATATAATATACTATAATATAATATAATATAATATAATATAATATAATATAATATACTATAATATAATATAATATAATATAATATAATATAATATAATATAATATAATATAATATAATATAATATAATATAATATAATATAATGTAACACTTTTATTTACCCCACAGAAATATGTCAGCAGGAGACTGACCGGGAGCTGGAGGGGAAAGATAGAGTCACATTTGATGACAGGCACAACATGCCGTATATGCAGGTTTTTTTCACATTTTCTACATATTTCCATTTGTAATTTCAATATGTTTCAATAGACAATTTATATTTATTATACTTGTCGGTTACATTTCATAAATTTGATCATTGGTCTGCAACTTAAGCGGATGTAGATTTACTAAAGTATTTCTTTGATTTTCGGAAAAACCTGTCTTCAACCAGGCAGTGATTCATGAAATTCAAAGAATTGCCAACACTGTTCCTCTCAGTGTATCCCACTGCACGACCAAAGACACTGAGCTCAAGGGGTACTCCATCCCAAAGGTACGACCTAAGATCTCTACGTAGGCTTTATATAATAAAGTTGAGAAACTTCACTGCCTTTCTCGACCCTTTGTTTTCTCTTCAGGGTACAATGATAATCCAGAATTTTCTCTGCCTTTCTCTGCAGGTAAACTAGTGAGGAATTACCTCAAAACTATGGTACACCTTAAGAAGCAGATATGCAACATACAGATATTAATTTATAAAATAAAGACTACGCTGTTGGGCTCATTTTCTTTGTTTCAGGACCTCGGATGTGCCTTGGAGAGGGACTGGCTCGTATGGAGCTCTTCCTCATCATGTTGACTCTGCTGAGAAGTTTAACTTTATGTGGCCGGAGGATGCTGGACAACCTTACACTATGAAGGCTCAGCTTAGGTCAGAACACTGAGAAGCTGTAGAGATGATATTACACACTGCGGACTGTCTAAATGATAAAACCCAGTCAAAACAGTTAAAACCACAACATCTGAAGCTCCACAGGCTCAGATTATCTCCTTTAGGTTTATAATTCATAATTCAACAAGCAGTTGGAAAAAACATTCCATGGAGTTCTGAGGAGAAAACGTTATTTAGAAGGCCTATGTTCAATCTGGCTTAAAAATAACACATTTCAGATAAAATACACAAAGTTTATTGGGGTATAAAGAAAAAAACAAACAGCATATTCATCCCTATACTGAAGTGGCAAATTCAATGCCTAAAATTGTCTGTCTAAACTCCAAAATCCTCCAATGAGGATAAAATAAAGCAATTTTGTGACAAAGGTTGGTGTGAAATTTCTCCTCTGTAATGTGATAGACTCATTGTCATCTATCACAAATGTTTGACTGGCAGTTGTTCCTGCCAAGAGTGACACAAGTATTTGTTAGAAATTACTTTTTTTTCCCTGGGAGGGGCTAAGAATCATAGATTTTTTTCTTTGAACCCTTCTATAGACCTAAAATATAATAACGGAGTTAACTTAACCCCAGCGATGTTTACGTCAAGAAAATGATTTACAGAATGTTGTTGACCATATTTTTGTCACAGGCACTTTGTTTATTTGTTGAGTATATGAATAACCCCTTGAAAATCAGCGAGTTGACCAAACCTTCAAATTAGAATTGATTTATCTTGAATGTTTCTGTATTTGCAGTAAAGTTGTTAGTCTGCACTACTGTACACGGGATGTGCAGAGCGTATAAGCATGCTCCTTGCAAACATGTTTCTTGCATATCCGGTCAGACAGACCTGACGCTTCCAGTTTGTGCCATTGGATAGGAAATCCTCAAAATCCTCACAGTCCTCTGTCTCAGATACAATCTCATGAGTCACTTTCACTGTCAAAGAGCTGTTCCAAAACATCGTTAACAGTAAACCTTTCCCCAGAAGACATTTTCAAATAGGGTGTGCAGATTGCAGTAAACTGTAGAGGGCTGCAGAGCAAGCTTTTATATTTGCTGCTCCCTGATTTAGTATGAGCTTTTCTGCTTTGTCAGGTTTGAGTTCGGAAGATCACACAGACACACACACACACACACACACCCGCATGCCCATGATGTAGAAGTATCAAAGTTATCATGGGAATAGAACGAAATGGATCAACTCAAATGGATCAGCCGCACCTGCGGGTGTTTTCATGTTCGGTCACACACACAGAAAGACAGCATTTCACAGCTAAAACAGCTTGGGGTCAAATAGAGACCTGAGGTCAACCAATACGTGCAACATGTGCTCAGCACATTGAACAAATAATATAACATAATATAGTATGGACAGGGAAAACTTTGTGAATTGTCCGCATCAAATTAGGAAAACTCCTGAAACATGAAGAAAAAAAGAATAAAGGTCAACTATTACTATTATTAAGGACCCCAAGGACAATAGGAGGGTTAATAAATAATCATTTGAAAACTGCTCCAGTGTTTACTCTGCTTATCTTTTTGATATCAAAATTAGTTCAATCTAGAAAAAAGAAACAAATGAGAGAAAGAAGCTTCTAGGGCAAATATATGTTCAAAGGATTGAAATAAACCCACCATGAACAGTTTCTTCTGTTCAGAAAAGTATGATTTAAAGTGATAGTCTAAAGTGATATTTGAGCTAAAAAACATCAGTGTAAACTTTCTATGTTTTATTTGATCCTCGTTAGTTCTTAATAAAGAACACATTGGATTGGGTTTCTTTAAATACATCCAGACAGAAGAAGTACAGACATCTCCTGGTAGGGTTTGTTACAAGTATAAATTAAAGATATTTTAGCATGTTTAACATGAAGTTCTGCTTTACACCTTTTTGACGTTTTGATATGTTTTGTGTACTTGACTGATTGTTTTATGATGTGAAGCACTTTGAATTGCCTTGAGCTACACAAATGAACTTTACTTACTTAATTAATTTAAACGAGATCTCAAAACTATGAAGAAAACAGAAAAAACATTTTTGTATTTAGGACAGCATTGGACTTGGCAGTTTTTACTAATTTTACCTAAAGGGCCTTAATTTGAAAAGTTTCAGAGTTTTCCTGTTCACATAACCTGTCAAATTTGGACCAAATGCTAGTTTGGTCTGCCAACCGCAACAACAAAAAAATCCCACAAAAATGAATAAATCATTTAATGAAAAGTTGTGAGATCTAAAAAATAAAAAAATAATGTCCCCTTGGGGGCAATATGTGTGAATGCGCTGCTTCAACCTCTTCCTCAAACCACTGGCGTGAGTTCAGTTGGAAAAACTTGTTACGTTTCTTTAGAACATCAAGGCAGCAGATTTATAGAAACCCAAATGCTTCTAAATGCTGGAGAAGATGCGGGGATACAGAGACAAATCACTCCCATATTTTCTGGTCCTGCATAAAGATCACAACTTATTGGAAGGAGGTTTTGGAGAAGATTGAATCAATTTTGGGCCTTAAATTCTAACAACCTACCATGTTACTGCTGCTCGGAGCCGTTCCTGAGGATTTGAACATGAGTGACAAATATTTACTCCTAGATTGTCACCAGATGCCAACCTGTTTCTATCCAGGTCAAGTGGCTGACTAAGCAATTTCTTTTTTAGATGTTCTGCTCCAAAGAAAACAACTTCTGTCTTTTCAGAGTTTAAGAGCAGAAAGTTTAAATTCATCCACATTTTTATGTCATCTAGACATGCCTGTAATCTACCAAACTGACTGGATTCATCAGGATTTATAGATAAATACAGTTGTGTATCATCAGCATAACAGTGGAAATTAACACCATGCTGTCTGATGATTTTACCAATAGGGAGCATGTATATAGTAAATAGAATTGGGCCAAGCACAGACCCTGTGGTACTCCACATGTAACCATACAATGCGGAGAAGATTTGTCATTTAGATGAACAAACTGGGATCTATCAGACAAATACGATTTGAACCAGCCTAATGCTATTCCCTTGATCCCCACAGTGTGTTCGAGCGTTTCAATGAGGATATTGTGATTCACTGTGTCAAAAGCTGCACTGAGATCTAACAAAACTAGAATAGACACGAGCCCATTGTCTGAGGCCATGAGAATATCATTTGTAACTTTAAGGAGAGCTGTCTCAGTGCTATGATGAGCTCTGAAACCTGACTGAAATTCTTCAAATAGGTCATTATTCATCAAATGCTGTCTCAGTTGATTAGCAAAAAAATTTTTAGGATTTTAGATAAAAAAAGAAGATTAGATATGGGTCTGTAATTTATTAAGTCTTCTTGATCAGGAGAAGGTTCCTTAAGTAAGGGTTTTATTACAGCTACCTTAAGAGCCTCTGGTACATAACCATTCACTAATGACAAATTAATCATTTCCAAAATGGGGGTAATAAAAATAGAAAATACTTCTTTAAACAATTTTGGCGGGATTGGATCCAACATACAAGTTGAAGGCTTAGATGAAGAAAATATTTTTGAAAGCTCAGAAGGCTCAACGGGAACAGATGGCTGCTTGTACTGAGCCTGGTTCTGCTGGAGGTTTCTTCCTGTTAAAGGGGAGTTTTTCCTCTCCACTGTCGCTACATGCATGCTCAGTATGAGGGATTGCTGTAAAGTCAACATTGTTTTGGTCTGCTGATTCCAGAGGAGTGAATGCTGCAAGTCAATGACTCGATGCAATGTGCTGGGGTTCCTTAGATTGGAAACTTTTTTAAACTGATTTGTAATGATGTATCTTTGATTTTAATTGATTTTCTGTGAAGTGCCTTGAGACGACACCTGTTGTAAATTGGCGCTATATAAATAAACTGATCCTCGATTCTTGTTATATTTGGATTCTTTAAACATGTTCAATTCATATTTTGTCGTTTTCGATCAATATCAACATGATGGCTTAGAAATGTACTTCAAGTTGTCATGGTCTGTGACAGTTTCCTTGTTGGTTTTTGTGTTCATTTTAGTTTGTTCTGAATATGTTCTCATCCTGTTCATGTAGTGTTCCCTACATCTCTTGTCGTTTTTTCCCTGCTTTCTCTCTCGCTCAACCTGCCACCTTCAATTAACATCAGCTGTGTTTACTTTCATTGATTTGGTTCCACCTGTCTCCATCAATGCTTAAGCTTCTCTCCTCCTTTTCCTCCCTGCGGGATTCTCCCTTATGGTTCCCTGTGTGCCTAGTTGACCTCATTGCCGCACGCTTTGTAAGTGAACATGTTAAATAAATCCTCTACTTTGAAGCTGCCGCTGTCTGCTATGCATTTTGGTCCAATGCTAAGTCCCTGACACAAGCCCAAACGGAGGTCTTAAGATGTATTTTGTAATTAGACACTAAATGGGCCACAAAAAATAAATACATTCTGCTGAAGAATATCAATTTATGATCACAACAATATAGCTAAGAAAAAACTACAAAGGCATCAATGACCAATGATTTCTAATTCTGTGTTGTAGACTTTTCTGAATATTGCACAAGGTTTGGTGAATGAACGCAAGACCAGAGTCCCTGGATGAGCTGGAAAAGGTGTGTAAAAAGATGAACTAACAATACCAAGTACCAAGTATTTATAATGTGCTAATGCAAAACAACACTCTGTAATATAGATTAGGGGTTTTTTTAGGGAAGAGAGATGATCCACACTGATAAATAAGAGCATGAAGAGATCAAAATCTAAATTTTTTTTCTGAATGTTGTGCATTCTTTTAGGGAAGGTTTTCTCTGTTTTTTTCACAAAGATTATTTGATTTTTGAACTTCATGCGTTTTTGTCTCTCGATGTTCAGAGAGGTGATAATTCCAGCTAACATCACTTCTGATCTGTAAACTGTTTTTTATGCCTTTTTTATTCCTAATAAATATACTATGCTGCATATGGTTGATTATAAAAGGGCAATTACTGGAGATCAGAATATTATATCAGAAAGATAAAAGTATTTTATCACAAAATATGCCCTTATCGACAAGTATGTTTAATATTTTCTTGTGTATCTGGATTGAAGCCTGTGGCTTTTAAGGGTTTTTGATCTTGTTTTACTTGCAGTGTAAATTAGGGATGCCTGATAAATCCCTATTAACAGTAGTTTACTTATCTTTCCATGAAATGGTATTCATTATTAGAAGGGCGGATAATTTTATATTGTTGCTAACTGCTGGTTATTGACCATAACAGCCATATTAATATAGAATATTGGTATCAGCCCAAATGTTTATATTGGTGCTGTCATGATGTGTGTTTTGTTTGGTTCTGTTTTCTCCCTGTGTCTCGTCACTCCGCCTTCATTCACAGCTGTCTGCAATAATTCACTCCTCTTCTCCACCAATCACACCCCGGTTCTCACTATTTAAGCCACATTCATTCACACACTCACCGCTGGATCGTCTGTTGTTCCTCGTTGCTCCTAGCCTTGCCCCTGTTGTTCCTCGTTGCTCCTAGCCTTGCCCCTGTTGTTCCTCGTTGCTCCTAGCCTGGCCTCTGCTATTCCTCGTTGCTCCTAGCCTTGCCTCTGCTATTCCTCGTTGCTCCTAGCCTTGCCCCTGTTAGTCCTCTTTGCCTCTAGCCTTGCCTCCTCGTCTTTCCCCGTTAGTCCTCATTGCCTCAAGCCTTGCCTCCTGCATCATCTCCCTCTGGTTATCCCCTGTTGTCCTTCCTGAGTTCCCCCTCTTATGTCCCT
>JAVLVB010000646.1:2483276-2504244 GCA_032876305.1 Orestias chungarensis
CCGGATCAGACCAGGTTTTCCCCAAAAGGTTTTCCAATTATCTATGTAACCCACACCGTTTTCTGGACACCACCTAGATAACCAACGGTTGAATGACAACATGCGACTAAACATGTCGTCACCGGTCCGATCAGGCAGGGGACCAGAGAAAACTACACAGTCCGACATTGTTTTTGCAAACTCACACACCGAAGCAACAAAGAGTGATTGAAGACTTACACACTTTTACCTCCTTTTTTATTCTCATTGGTCACATTATTGTTCATGTATTTAGCAGCAGCTTTTATCCAAATCAACTTAAAAAGTAGACTGTTTCCTCCATAATGCCAGATCTTTTTTATTTTGGGAGTATTTTTCCTAGTTAGTTGTATGTCCTGTAGTTGCTATGTATTGCTGTTACTTGGGTTCAGTTAGTGTGTGTATATATATTTATATATATATATATATATATATATATATATATATATATATATATATATATATATATATATATATATATATATATATATATATATATATATATATATATATATATATATATATATATATATATATATATATATATATATATATATATATATATATATATATATTTGCTAGTTGTGTTTTAGCTGCCGCTTGCTCATTTTTTTTCAGCAAGTCACGCCCGCATGGGCTTCTACCAGCAGCTGTGCCGGCTGGTCCTCGTCCCCCCCACCTTTGAAATCCTGTACAGTATAATGTAAAATGAAGATTTTCTTTATTTGAAGCACATTTCTAAGGGTGTGAATCAAAAGATCAACTGCAGCAGGCTTAGCTGTCAGTTCCACCTTCCTTATGTCGGCTTCACCGATGATATCTTTCATGAGCATTCTCTGTTACACTGCTATCTAGGGATTAAGAGAGAATGCTTAGCACAAAATTTAACACTTGGGAGTCAGCATTAGTTTTTTTCATATTCTCTAAGCTGAAAGGGGGAACATATCATTAAATTCTGACATTGGGACCACACACTCGGCCGGGTTAAATCAGTGTACCATGCAGTCATTACTCTGCAAACAAAAGTGATTTCAGTATGAACTGTGATAATCTCAGGGATTTGCTTAAACTCTGGGAGAGCTACTAAAGAATCTTGCAGAGAATACCATATCTGCTTTGTATGTAACGACATCCATACAGACAGAATATGCTACAAAAAGGGCTCCTGGCTTGACGAATCTCTGACTGATTACTCTTTGGATGTTTTGAAAGAAAGATGGTATCAAGAAGGTAGTGGCCTTCTCGAATTCAATTGAAAAATGTAGGTCCAAATGATAGCTTAACGCTTTATGGTGCATGATTGCAAATGTAAGGGCTAAGTCATTGCTGTAAGCACAAAGACAACTCAATGGGGGCTATCCCCTCTAGAAGACCATGTGGGAGGTCAGGAGGGTAACCTTTGACTACATGGAAGTGCTGTAGTTTTGCAATCATGGGGGCAGGTCCGGACAGGCCGTAGGGAGAACCGGGAGTATTCCCGAAGCGCCGGCCTAATATTGGCCGGCTGGCCTGCGTCTCTGTAAAAAAAAAAAAAAGTCAGTGCGAACATCAGGTAGACAAGCCAGCGCAGGGAAAAGCCATGGAGGCAGTCAGGCCAGCAGAGTGTGATTGGTTTATTTCGATTAAGACCCGCCCCAAACGTCCGTATCAACCACACAGGTGTGGAGGAAAGGGCGTGGCGTGTGTCTGTTGATGGCAGCAAATGCAACGAGGGAGCGGTGCAAGAGGTGAGGAGAAGCGACTCGGGGCTAAAACAGAAAGGAGAGATTTATTTATTCAGTCCCCTCCTGTTGCCATTAAAATAAAGATGCAAGTAAGTTTTAAAAACAAAAACAAAACATGCACACACAAAATGTTGGTACATATATTATGTTGAGGTTAAATATATATCTTTTTTAATTTTAATAATATATTTGTACCAACATTTTTTTGTTAAAAGTTTAAACTGAGACCCCTGAAGGAACTTCAGGCTGCACACATTCAGTCTACAGTGTAAATATGGAGCCTATATAGGTTTAGCCTTGAAATTAAGATTAGTTAAAATCACTGAGAATCACGCCACTTTATTATTATTATTTACTTTTTTAATTATTTCTTTGTCCAGTTAATCGGATATAATCTTATCATTATCACATATATGAGTGCAAGGCCAAATCAGTGAGACAGACTTTTTAGAGAAACTGTAAACATATGTTTGCTATCCAAAGGTGGTGATGGTGATGACATCAGTCCTGCTGGTACTTCAGGAGAAGTAGAGCATTTAGGAGAAGCTACAGGAACCATTTCTACAGTAGAGCAACAACACATGAACACTACCAGACGCTAGCATAGACATAAATGGCTCTCATCTGTAATAATAGCTTTCTTGGCGTTATAGCATTATTCTATTAAGTGACTGTGTTGTTAAATATGTCTGTCAGCTGTTGATTTGCTGTTATGTATCCCAGATCCAACATAACCATTTGTGTATTCCAACCTTGGATTTAAGGAAGGTTGGGGTTCATTAGTATTCCCTGATGATGTGTCACTGAAGCAATTGATTTTTTACATGACTTGACTATGTAAAGCTTTAACCTAGGCACTTTTTAGTATGTAAAATCTTTATCTTAGTAATACTGCATTAAAAGCACTAAAGTTAATGTATAATACAGCCTCAGAAGTTACAGTAGGTCTAATAGGTGGCCTTTTATTTGGAATTTGCTATAAGTGTGTGTGCGCACGTGAAAACAAATGCGTTTTGCTTGTGCCCATGCATTTAAGTGTGGGTGTGAACATGTTTGTGTGGGAACATGCGTGCGTGGCAAGCCCAGGGTGGCCTGGTTACATGAGTGACTTCTGGCCTGAAAAAATCTCCCAGTCCAGCCCTGCATGTGGGAACTCTTTTTTTTTTACACAATAGTTTCTACCAATTTCAGGGTCTTCCATAACTTCCTGCCGTTTTTTGTCCCTGACTTCGAAGGCACCAGAGCACAGCGCTTGTTTTTGAATGTCACTTATACTTCACTGTAGAGTCTGTAGAATCATGCAGGCTCCAGAGAATTTATCAACAGAGACGCTCTCACAGAATTCGACCAGTGCATGAGAACCTAGGTTATTAGCAGCTACAAAATTGTTCCTTTTTCTGTTGTACCTAACACCTCTATGTAGACACATAGAGGTGTAGCATAACCACATTATTTTGCAGTGATTGCATTGCATATAAGAGCAAGTTGAATACAGTTGAGTGAGGCTCTATGTTTTGCTGGAATATTTACAATCACCCAGAAGACTGCACACATCTTGGGCTTCTTCTTTAATGTTCCTAATAGACTTGCCACTTCAAAGTCATTAATGTACAGTTCAAAGGTAATTGTGAAGTCGTCACTATTAAGGGCATTTTCTCACAAGTATAAACCCTCTACGGAGTTTTGTATTTATGTGGAACATGTTTTTCTTTGGTCATTGTATTATATAACACATCTCTCCTGCTTTGCAACTTTTGCAGCATTCGGAAATGTGCCTCACATATGGGCCAGATGCTAATATGTGACGCACTTAAGACTGCCAAACAAAAGCTCCAAGCCTTGGCCAGCAGCCTAAAGAGATACAAGACAGACCATGAACCTAGGAAGATTAACCTGCTCTTCTCCACCTAACCAGCTAAACTATACTCTCAATGGCAGGGTAACTGAACAGTACTGGAAAGCCATATGGGAAATGGAGGCATCCCTCAACAGCAAAGCACAGTGGCTAATCTCTCTATATGAAGATCCCAGCAACCTCCCTGAGCAGGCCCCAGTAACTATCAAAGTGGCAGATGTCCAAGAAAAAGCCTCAGGTATCACAGTCTGGACCGCCTGGATTGATTACAAGACGGCAGATAACTCAATGCCACACATTTGGATCATTTAATGCTTAGATATGTACTACACCAACAGGACTCTGAGAACATTCATTGCAAACTGGATGGGAATGTGAAAACCACCCTTAAAGCCAACTGCAAACCACTTGCATAAGTGTCCATCAAATGTGGCATTTACCAAGAGGACACTCTGTCCCCGCTGCTTTTCTGTATAGGTCTGACCCTTTAGCCCTCCTCTTCGGACTGGGGGTTCGTCCATTGCTTTAATGTCTTTATCTTGCCTGGAACTGATCTAGCATTTTCCTGCATTAGAAGGAACACAAGGCCAACCGCACCAGTACATGGTCTCATAAGAGGATCTCATCTATGTGCCTGGTGGGAATCAGGCTACCTCTGGCGAACACATGGAATGCCAACCCACACCATTACTGACCCACTGCCAAACCGATTCTGCTGAAGGATGCTGCAGGCCGCAGATCCCTCTCCACAGCGTCTCCTGACTCTGTCACCTCTGTCACATGTGCTCAGTGTGAACCCGCTTTCATCTGTGAAGAACACAGGGCGCCAGTGCCGAATTTGTCAACCCAGGTGTTCTGTCGCAAATGCCAAGCATCCGGCACGGTGTTGGGCTTTGAGCACTTATGTGGGTTGTAGAGTCTGTCTCATGCTACCACCTTTATTGTCATTTGCTAATTCCCAAATATTTCTACCTGTTGTCTTTTCCATTTGCACAACAGCATGTGAAATTGATTATCAATCAGTGTTGCTTCCCAAGTGGACGGTTTGATTTCACAGAAGTTTGATTTACTTGGTCTTATATTGTGTTGTGATCCCTTTATTTTATTTTTAAATCAGTGTATTTCATTGAAAATGTTGCCTCAAACAGAATCCTTGAACTTTACAGCTTCTTGGATGAGAACATGGGCTGAGATGCTTCCAGTTACACTCTACAACTGCTGCTATAAACTCATTTTTTTCAGTATCCTGTGTATCTATTTTAGTTTTCTGTCTCCATAAATCCCCAGTCGGTTGTGGCAGATGGCTGCTTGTACTGAGCCTGGTTCTGCTGGAGGTTTCTTCCTGTTAAAGGGGAGTTTTTCCTCTCCACTGTCGCCACATGCATGCTCATTATAAGGGATTGCTGTAAAGTCAACGACAACACAAGCCATTGTTTTGGTCTGCTGATTCCAGAGGAGTGAATGCTGCAAGTCAATGACTCCATGAGTCTGCTGGGGTTCCTTAGATTGGAAACTTTTTCAAATTGATTCGTTATGATGTATCTCTGATTTTAATAGATTTTCTTGTAAAGTGCCTTGAGACGACATCTGTTGTAAATTGACGCTATATAAATAAACTGATTCTTGATACAAGACAGACAGAAAATGGTGGTTCATTTGTGGTTCACAAAAAGGCACGTGAGGTTTTAATCAGGATGCGCTCAGAGGCTCATGGTCGATGAAAATGGCTAAAAAGATCACATTTGTGGGTTTCAAATGTTCATGTGAGAAGTTTGGGTCAGCCAGGAGAGAGCAGCAGAGAACATGACTTTGGCTCAAAATGTTGAGTAGTTTTAGTTACAGAATTTTTTTTTTGTCCCTGTAGAAACTATTAGGATCTGGACTGTAAGCAGCTTATTCATTTAAAAGGATTTATAATGCATGTTCTTTTTGTACTTTATACAAGGCAGCTTGTTAAAATAATATATAAGCATGAAATATTGCTACAAGATGTTGTTCAGCCACAAAGAAAAAGTGGTTTAACTTGCAGATTTAGCTGTAAACTTTGGGTCTCTGAAGCTGTAGTTCCCCCAGTAGATGGTAGCTAATCATTTACCAAGACTTCCAGGAACTTCCCTGCATTTGTTTTCCCCCGCTCAAGCCATCCAGGACTTCTTGGGAGCAATCCGGACTTTATTCCCATTTTCTCACCTTTGTGAAAATTGTCTCTTTGCACTTTGATGTGCAGTTATTTAACAGGACATTTGCCGTTCTTATTTAAAAAGGTTTATTGTTACATGTTTGAAGCTGCTCCTTAAAACTAATTTCTTACCGTGGATATTTTTCCTTCACTGATGACTGCAGGAAACTTAAGAGATTTTTCTCTGTTACTACAGAACACGAATTAAGGCATGTTTAGCTGAGGAGCGGGAAGGCGCTCCCACTCTGCAGCTCAGAGCTACTAGAAACAAATATCAAATGCTGCTTCAGGGAGGAAAGGAAGGGACAGAAATATTTTCATCAACAGCGTAAGAAGGATTATGAAGAAAAACAGCAACATGTTAAGCCAATGAAGACATGCTCAGTATTTCAATATGAGATTTTATTTTTCAGTGTTTTAGTATAAAAATCCCAGCAGCCTGCTTTGGGCTAGTATCTGTTCCCGTTGGATAGAACTGGGCGTTTTTTTTTTCTTTCTTTTCATCCCAGAGAATCTAAAGTACCAAATCTATGTACAGCAAACATCAAGCAGGAAGTCTACACACTGCTGTCCCGCCATCTATCGCACCTCAAACTTAATGCCAACCGATAACTACAGAAAAGGAGGCAGAGCCGTAGTATCTCCTCACCACACCTTTGCAATAAAGTGATGCATAAACATTTTCCCGCTCTACAATAAATTAGTACAGTCAGGCACATTCTCTCCTCTCGGCTCAGCTGGAGTAGATGCTGATTTGACGTCTCACCGGATGCCCACTCAGAAACACGAGCGAAGGCGTCAGTGGGAACCTTGGGTAGCAGGTGCTTCTTTTCCTTTTGCTTTGGGGTGAATGACGTACTTTAAAACTTTCAGAGCTTTTTATATAGATCTTATATAAATATCTACAAACAAACAAAACAAAGTAGTCCAGTAAAATCCTTTCGATACAAAACAAAATAATCACACAGCATTAATGCCAGAAACAAGAAAAAAATGATGCAGGAGAACTCAATAAGTTACAATGGAAAGAGAAAGAGTCTGCATGTTTGTTCTCACAGAGGAGATAGCACCAGCAGGTAACCCTCAACACAAAAGTTTACCAAATAAAACTGAGCAGTGAATAAATTAGTGTCAGGCTTCGCACGTGTGTGAGATATTTACTGCTGCGGTCATGCTCACGCACACCGACAGGTGGAGGAGCTCACGGCAGTGAGGTGGTTGCAGCAGCACATTTAGAGAGGTCAGAGGTCAGCGCTCTGACACATTCAGGTTCAGTCCTGGCAGCTCAACTTGGGCCTGTAGGGCTTCCTTTGCATAGCTCTGTGACTAACTGGGGTAAATCAGACACATGGTGAGGAGCTGAGGGCCGTGGTGAACATGAGTGTGTGTTTTGTGCGTTTGTGGACAGGCAGCTCAGCATGTTGCGCTGGGCTCCGGGTCTGCAGCGGCGGCGTTCAGCTGCTTCGTCGCGCGGTCGAAGGCGAGCCGCACCGCTCTCCTGATGGAGGAGGCGCGAGCCTCCGTCAGCTTCACCCTGTCCAGCGTCTGGTTGGTCCCGAACGGAGCCAGTTTGGTTCTAGGAAGCCATTGCCTTCAGTGGGGGGGACATTAGACACTGTAAGTAATCTTCCTCCACAGGATAGCTCCAGAGTAATCAATGTGATCAATCAATTACTGTAGTAACTGGAGTACAGCAGGAGTTAACTGAAATATCACACTGGTAGCAGTGATAAGGCAGAAAAAAACATTTAACCTTACCCGCTTCAATTTATGTAAAAAACAAGCAAACATCTATTTGGAAACTTTTGCTTACAGTCAACCGATAAGCTCAGAACCAGAAAAAACTTTATTGGACAACATGACACCGCCATCTTGATGGTAAGTTGATCAGAAAGGGCTGAAATTCTCCCCTTTTGATGTTAGAAGTCATGTTTGTTTAGCTACTAATGTTCAGGCTTACAGAGAAAGAATGCAGGTGTTTTTATTTTTGTTTTTCGTTTACCTGAAATCTGATTGGCTGCCCTCACCGGAGCTTTCCCCGTGTTGTACACGGATTAGCATTTCAAACTAGACTGACTCAGACTGCAGACCAACTTATACAGAACACTGTCCAATCGATGGGTGAAATCCATCGTTTGTTTTGTTTTTACTTTAATGGTAGAAAGCTCTGAAACTAAAGTGCAGCAGTTGGTAGTTTAATAATTACATGCAACATCTAGACAGTGATGGTTTCAAATGTCTATTCTACCCAGTTTTTTAAAATGACTGCATGGTTATAGTCTGCTAAACAGATACATCTGGTTTATCTGGATAAAGCGTTTGTCTGGTATAGCGCTTCACAGTACAGTCACAAGATGGTGATGGTGAGCTGTTAACACCCGGGGTGGGCAATTCCAGTCCTCGAGGGCCGGTGTCCTATAAGCTTTAGGTCCGTCTCTGCTCCAACACACCTGAGTCAAAGAATCAGGTCATTAGCAGGACTTTGGAGAACTCGACTGTTACCGAGGAGACAATTCAGCCATTGGACCATGGAGAAATGTAAAAGTTGTAGGACATCGGTCTGTTACACTGTGGCCACAGGTGTAGAGGAGCAGGATGACGTGGGGATTTGAACCTGACAACTCACTAGTTACAGGGCCACTCCCTCTTCCTGAGCCACTGTCACCCCACAGAATGAACTTATTCAAATCTAAGCCTTGTGTTCATTCTTAGGTTGCAAGGGTTTTAGATAAAGGTGCGATTTTAGTGTGCTACCCCTCTACAGTCCGTGCCACGGAACCTTGGCGCATGGTCGATTTTTGAGAAAATTTAAGGCTCCTATGTGCATCTTATGGTCTGAAAAATGCTGTAATCTGCAGCGATTCTGGGAAATTATCCAGGCTTATTCTCAGATGGCTAAGCTCCTCACCAGCTGCGCTTGCTGTCGAAGAAGCGGACGAGGAAGAGCTTCTCTGCGGACCTGAACTGCATCTGCTCTCCGGCTCTGAGAACGTCCGATGGCGCTATGGGAAGCTCCGCCTTGCTGTGTCGAAACGACGTCCTCCGAACTCTGGGATTCACAATCTGCGAAGAGCCAGACAAAACGGGTCAGAGGGAGTCAAGCCTACACGGGGGACAGTCTGAAGACGGCTTCACTGAGAACGCCCTGTGGACACAGAAGAACATGCAAGCCCAGAGGAACATGAGCCGCTACGACAGCTACGCCACCCTTGGACAAACCCAGCAGTGCAAGGGTGGCGAGTACACGTCACAAGCTACAGCATGGAGGATGAAAGAGGGGGCAGATGGGAGGGCAGAAACGGACGCGACTGACACGCACTCACCAGGGCGGGAAACCAGGGATATCCACTACATTTAGCCCAAACTAGCTTAAGAGGCTCCAGAACAAATGGAGAAGCAGCGGTGGGATTCCACACTTCTACAGGAACAACAACAAGTGAGTTATGAAGGTTCACTGAAAGAGTGGACAAGCTGTCTGCAGACACACACACACACACACACACACACACACACACACACACACACACACACACACACACACACACACACACACACACACACACACACACACACACACACACACACACACACACACACACACACACACACCCCCGACTCAAGAGCCTCACAGCTTTGAACACATACGAGTCTGATCGGGGGTGTGGTGGTGGTGGTATGTTGGGGAAGCTCCAGGCAGAAGCGTCATAACAAAATCCTTTTATTGCTTTTAAACATCCATGATTATAATTTAGTCTTCCAGTGAGGAGTTAAAACTTTTAGGTCGACACCAAGCGTCCTGCGAAGGATTGCTGCTTTAGTCTGGGAATTTCATCGTTTAATGCGTTTGCTGCGTCGCCTCCTTTTACGGTGATGCCAGAGGGGTCAGGCTGCATTGCCCCTCCCCCACTGAAATAGTGGTGCTTCTGAAAACGGACACCAGGGTGGTGTTAAACCAAAAGAGCCACGCCCACAACTTTTGGTCCCAAATTACAAGCTCCTGCAGCCCATAGCCGGACAAACTAGCATCAGTCTGCCACATTAGAAACAGAAATGGTTTAAATAATACTTTAAACTAATATTGTTAAATGATTTTTCACATGATCTTTAAAAAACAAAACCCAAATGTTTACAATAGTTAATTTGCACCTAAATATCCAACTCAACCCAACCTATCCAGACTCATTAAGTACAATTAAAGTCCCTGAGATCACAATTTTACTGCCGTTTAAGTTTGTCTTAATGAAACTCCGCTTGCTAAAAGGCGAAACCCTTCCTGCTTTTAGCAATTTCACATCAAAATTATTTGAGGGAAAAAAAAGGAGAAATTATGAAGCACAAAGATACTGAAGGTCGCCCAAGGAATTGCCTTTGCAGTCATTTCCTCATAGATGCAATTATTGGAACAAAAAACATTTCCTGGTTTTCTGGGGGGGGGGGGGGAGAGAATAGAAATTGAGGCTGGTAAAATGTTTTAGTGGCTTGCACAAACTTTTCTCTGGTCAGACTAGAAAATGTAAACTATCCTATTTCGAAAAAAGGCTTTAAAAAGTATTTGGAAATAACCCATGTGACCGAACATCTTGGAGTGTTTCCATAGAAACTGAAATGGAGTCTGACCAGCCTGATTTAACAGTAATGGAACAGCAGGATGTTAAGAGCCCGCTTATTAGTTTAAGTGATAGTTGGATAACTACATATTTCGATTCTTAGCCATTCATTCGTTTTATTCATTCCGTTTTAACCCTAAACCCATCAGGATTCATTTATTAAGACTTTAGAGAGATTTCAAACTGATGGAGGCCCCCCCACCCCTGCTAGACAGACACCGGTACACTTCTCACCTGTAGAAATGTTGGCAGCTTTGGGAAACTCTCCGTTCTCCACGCAGGTCATCAAAGCGCTGCCCTCATCGACTGTGCTCCGTCGGGCCGCTGCGGGTCGCCCCTTTATGCCTTTAGACGTCATGACAGCGCTGAAACACGGCAGACGAGGGCAAAGGTTAGAAAAGCCAGCGTAAAAGGTTACTGGCCTGCTACTGTTCCGGATGCTGAGGTGCAACATTGTTAACACCTGGGCCCACAGATGATACTGTTGCTGGAAGATATGCTGGACTCAGAGGCACATCGCCGGCGGGGCTCCAGCACGCGAGGAGACAGAGAATCCACCTTCTGGTCTACCACAAACCCATTAGTTAAACCTGGAAACACACACACACACAGAGCTGGTAATCAAAAACTTCATGCTTACCCACAATCAAAATATTGCCTAGTTTTTTGTCTACTTTCAAGTGCAAACACCTTCATTCACGCGAGACAGGACAAAACTAACATAAAGTAACTTCTAAGCAAGATGTAGCAGCTTGTTTTTATATTCCAATAAAAGTAAAAGGCTAATTTTTTCACTCCTATAAAATCTTTTTCTACATTTTATTGAAACTATTAGTCTTTATCAAAAATCAAGAACTGAATTACATCAAGCTCTGTAATCTTGCTGAAAAGTGAGCTGTTAGTTTGTCGCGTTTCAAGTGAACCTAACGGTTTTCTCCCCCATGTTCAACCTGTGCCCAGACGTTTGATCGGCGTCTCCTCCTCGTCTTCAGCGCTGCTGCTGCGGGTGCGTTTCTTTGGGAGCAGCAGGGTCTCCAGGCGTGGGATCACCACAGACAGGAAGGTTTTAGCGCCCAGCGGCGGGCTGTGAGCGGCCGCCACGGGTGACATCTGAGGGCTGGCACTATTGGACTTCCGGAAGACATTGTTCTGCTGACTGCAGCTACTGGATGATTCGTTCCCGCCGGGCGACGGCTGGTCGGGGAAGCTCCTGGTGGGGGAACACGGGGGCTTTGAGGTAGTTGAGCTGGTGAGGATGGGGCCGTGCTCCGACAACGGGGAGACAGGCTTCAGCGGAGGGGGTGGTGAGCTGCTTGGCGAGACGTCAGACTGAGCTGAGGAGGTCAAGCGCTCCAACGTTGGCGGAGGTGGAGGCGAGGCTTCTGCTGGGCATTCTGGAGAAGGCTCCTCCTCTGCCTGGCTGAGGCATTGTGGGAGAATCGGGGCAGATGGAGGCGGATGTGGGAGGGGCTTCTGTAAGCTCATCTCACTGCGCACCTCCATGATTGTCTTCTTGAGTAGCTTGAGCCTCTTGGTGCGGGATGGGCTGTGCTTCATGGCAGTGCTCAGGTCCAACTTCTCCAGCAGCTCCTTCAACTGATGCTCCAGCGGCGTGTGCCGACGGTAGGACGGTTTCAGCAGCCGATCCACTGGGAACCAATCGAGAAACACCATCAGTCTCGGGGTTAATTTTTGGCAAAATAAGGAGATTCCAGTCAACTTTTCCCCTCATCTTACATTTGCCTTGTTACGACCCGACTGTAGGGTCAGAGCATCTTCAAAAGCAACGAAATGGCCCGTTTATGACTCCCTGTCTGCTCTTGGTACTTTTTTTAGTCACAAATATTTGCGTCAAATATTAAACCTTCAATGATAATGTTTATTTTTTTTATTGTTAAATGGATCTTATGTTAATAAAATCAGAAAAATTTGCACTGTTCAATCAGATTACATAAAAACGTTGCAATAATCTACAGAATACTCAAAGACTAAAATAATCTCAGTCGCTACAGTCGCCCCCATCCCAGTAAAATGAATAAAAGGAAGGAGAGGGGTGACAGCTGCTCGTCTGTCAGTGGCTCTATTAGTCTGGCATCCACAGAGTATCAGAGACAGTTGGGTTTGGATCAAATTTAATAATGTATGCTATCGATAAAAGAGATTAAAGATGAAGCAGATTCTGGATGAACATTAATCTGAATTACTAATACAGCTCAAGTTTCTTTTATCCTCACATTTATCTTGCTATTCTACTCTCTTCAGTTGAAATGCCTCAAAACTAAAACGTTATTGCGGTTTAGGTTGTTCATTTTTCTTGCCTCCACAGCAACAACAGCAGCGATGTCCTAACGGTGCGAATCACTCACCATCCTCCCAGGAGAAAGGCGGCGGCGCCTCCGGCTTCGGGGTTTCAGCTAAGTGCAAGCAGCTGGGGAAGTCAAAGCCGATCCGGTCCACCTCTTTGCGCGCTCTGCGCAGGATCAAGCCCCCGTGGTCCAGCATCCTCTGGGCCGCCTTGTAGAAGAACGTCTCCTTGGCGTTGTACGTCATGCAGTTGCTTATTACCAGGTTGAAGTCATCCTCAAACTCGTCCAAGCTGCGGTAGCTGTGAGAATCGATTCGTTTCCTCATGGTTGAGAAGTCCATGGGGTTTTTGATGTGGTCCAGGTAGTCTGGAACCTGCGGGAGGCAAATGTGACACAAGGCTGGCTTAGAAAAACATCTGAAGACCAGAAAGGAATCCTTCAGATGTGCAGATGAATTGACACAAAGCCATGTGGAAGTGTAGCTCCGTAACGATCAACTCCCACGAATACACATGGTTGTATTGGCAGCATTTTTCTCTTTTTTTCCCCTCCAAAAGCTTTTTCTTTCACCCTGGTTAAGAGTTAAAAAGCTGTTGGGAGGCATTTTACTTTGCTCTTAATGGGCTGACTTGTTATTCTGGAACTTTGCCGGCAAACCCACTAGACAGATGGAGTCATGTCAATTACAATTTTTAAACGACTGATTAAAAAGTTAAAAACCTCCTTAACGCAGACAGGCTGAGCAAAAATGCTGTACTGGTCCTTTTCCTGCAGCTGACCGAGCAGCGCCCTCAGCAGGATGTTGAAGGGAGTCAGCTGCACCTCCAGCGCCGACTGCTGCAGCTTCATCTGAAACCAGAACAAGAGCCGTCACCCATTCATTAGCTGGACAGATGAATCTAAGCCTACCCAAAAATATTCACAGCTTTTAAAAATTCTGCACTTTTTGGATTTAATGAAACAAATCAACACATATCTAGTGGACAGAAAGGGAATTTTAGTCATCTATATTTTATCGCCGTAAACTTCTTGAAATCGTGACAATGATAAATTAAGCTTGAAAACTCTGGGTTAAATTACTATTGTTACCTTTTCCCCCGCTTTTTGTTCCATTAAAGAATCGATCAATAAAAATAAAGAGTTTATTAATAGAAATCACTTTATGTAAAATCTGTATATTTTTAAACAGCAGTATTTTTAATTTAAATGTATTACTTTTATGGTCATCAAGACAAATCTAAAAGATATATATAAAAACTGTTTTAATCAATGTCGCCCGTCCTTAATTATGCCAATGAGTCACATGGTAATCAGATCATGAATGGACTAAAGACTACGGCGCCTATTGACAGCAGAAGGGCTGAGCAGGATTTTACTCCCGAGGTTTCAGAGTAGAGGGGCAAATACAGAACAGATGAATATTTGGGAGAGAACATTTGAGTATTTGAGAAAATGATTCTGTATTCATTCGTTACCTCCTCCCTCTTCAGCTTCTCCCTCTTCCTGATGAGTTCCAGCAGCAGCCGAGCTCGCTCCAGGTCATGGCGCAGGCGGTGCCACACTTTCAGTTGTTCCTTCAGCGCCTGGTTTGTCTCCTTGCCCTCCTGAAAGCATCACGCAAGGGTTCTGATCAGCACCGAGTGGACATGCACGCTTCATCGCTGCGATCGTGCCCGGGCGGCCCTGACCTTCTGCTGTTGGGCCTTGGAGGGCTGAGGGTTGGCCTGCAGCCTGCGGATCAGCGGCACGTTGTTCCTGGACTTCCTCTTCAGCACCCAGTAGCTCAGCAGCCGCTCAACAAACTGCCGCTTCCTCTGGACGGCCACCTGGTTTAAGATGGCGTCAAAACTGAGCCACACAGGATGAGATCATGAACAGAATTAGCACTGAGACAGATTGTTCATCATGGAATGATTAATTAACTAATTTAGTAAACTTTAACTGAAGCATACAGACTAACACATGAGAAATGATAACATGTTTAAAGGAGAAATTAAGCAAAAATCTTTACAGAACTGCATATATTGTTACAAAAATTGTTCAAATTGTGTCAAATTCCTGTTAAGCATCTTTTGCTACCTAAATATTAATCAGTTAGTGAGATTAAACCCAGACCGTGTAGTTGTCAAAAGTCAACTTCTGAACATTACACTATAAAAATGCTGATTTATTCAATTTAAGGCAATAAAATGTTTATTTTACTTTTTAAAAATGAATTCAAATAATTAGAATTTGGATTTTTTATGCATTTCTATTATAGTAGAAAAACTATGCTTCAGGTGCTTAATTTAAAACCTATTGAATTTGCTCATGGTTTTATGTTGATAAACTGTAAGAACACTCAATTAGTAAAATATTGGGTAGCTGGAGCCCTAAAAACAAAGATTTCAAAAGCTCTGTTTACATGCACAACATTTCCTGATCAGATTTAAACGTATTCAGATTAAATGGTAGAAAATTAACAAGCGTGTCATTTAGGCTCTCAGAGCCGATGATGCAGCTTAGTAGTAGCTTTTTCTAATCAAACTAGAGTTTTAACAAGGCAACACAACAGCTGTCACCCCGCGTTTTATCGCCCCCCCACTAGAGGCGGAAACCCGGCTTGTTGACATGAAGTCGGGTCAGTAGCTACAATCAGGATGACACGATCCCAACAAGTGTTCACAGGTACACTGGTCTGATTATTGATGGACAAAGTATATCTTTGGACTCATTGTTGAGGGGAAGAAGCTCACGCCCTTTACCTTAATGCCGTGATGCTTGGCCCGGGGCTGGCTTGCGTTTCAGGTTCCAGCTCGGGTTCTGACTTGTCTTTTTTCGTCTTTTTCTTTGGCCAGCTTTTGGGCCGAGGTTTGCCCCTCTTCTCTGGCTGCTTGTGACAAGCTCCGCTGTTGGGATGAAGCTCGTCGTAGACGTTGAGAGGCCACCGGTCGCAGCCTTGCGGCGTGTGGCTGCAGCAGTAGGCGGTCTTCTTCACGGAGAAGGTGGCGACGCCGGACTCGCTCGGCTCTTTGACGGGCTCCATCTTCATATAAAGGCCGGCTTTCTGGGCGCAGCTGACGTGAAAAGCGGTGTAACAGTTGATCTTGTCGCACTGGATGCAGGCCCCGGCGCCCTTGGCCTTGCACAGGTAACATGTGAGCTTCCAGCGGGCGGGCGGGATGTTGCGAACGCCGTCGATTGGCTCGATGAACACCGTGTCGGAGAAGCCGACTTCCGGGACCCACATGGCGCACACCACGTGGCCCCAGCGTTCGTCGTCCGTCTTCTTCAGGGCTCCTCCTCGATTGGGGCAGAAGACGCACTCAGCTGGACGCGACGGACGCTGCAGACAATGGCGGCACAGCCACTGACCTTCCGGGATGTACGGCACACCGTAGCACTCCTGGTGCACGGCGATGTTGCACAAGTCGCAGAAGAGGATGACGTTGCTGTCCGCTCCGTCTCCGTCCATGCAGATGCAGCACACGGCGTCCTCGTCCACCAGCGAGTGCAAGTCGCTCTGACCCTGGGTGGCCGAGAACCACTCCTTCTCGAAGCGGTCCATGAGGAACTCGAACAGATTGTGCGACACCTGGGCAATCCCCTCGCTCTTCCTCTTCTCGTTAAGTATCTCCAGCCAGGCGTAGTCCTCCTCGTCCATGTCGTACTCCACCTCCTCGTCCAGCTCCTCCGCCGTCCTCTCAGAATACTTGTAATACACAGCTGGCCGCTTCGGCACCACAGGCAGATTGTACTCCACCATTCTAACCTTTGGCTCCAGGAGTGCGCCCGCGCCGCCGCCGTGCGAGGCAGTGAGCGCGGCGCTCTTCTTCTGCTGGTTTATTTTGAGGCGTACCGAGCGTACCAGGACCTGCTGGGGCTTCTCGTTGTTTTCCTTGTTGCTGTTGCATTCCAGGATCTCCTGGGCCGTGGGGTCGTCGTCGGCGATGACATCCAGCTTGTCGTAGATGCTGAGTCGATGAACTCGGCCGTCCACCTCCAGCTCCACCATTCTCTGAGCCTGTGCGTACGTGAGAGTCTCCCTGTTTGGGGAGGGCTTGATGGGAGAGGACTCCCTCTTTAGCGTGGGCGGGCGGCGGTTTTTGCATTTTTTCTTCATGGTGACGTCGGATTCTGAAAAGACAAGAGAGGACATCACTGTCAATGACTGAGTGCAGAGATGTGGCCTTAGATGTGGCTTTGGACTAAACAGGAGGACACTAAACAGCTGTTCACCCTTTTTAATGCCTAATTGTCGGTGGCAGAAATCCACCGTTTGTTCCTTTGAAAGAGGCAAAAGCAACGTTTAGCCTAAAATGATTAATAATGTTGACTCTCAGCACGTAAACCTGGTAGATTTAGCGTCACACTTCTAAGTTAGGCCGCATTAAACTATGCTGGCTAATCGCACAAATGGGTAAAATTAACCTTCCTTTATCTTTGTTGCATTTGATTAAACAAGATATTTTAAAAGAGTAAATTCAAACCGCGAGTCAAAAGCATAGAATTACATGTGATTTGTTTCTTTGAGCAACCTAACCAAACAACAGTCAGGATTAGGACAGTGGTGAGAAGCAGCCCTGATTGTAGCACGCTAAACAGTTAAATGGGTTTCATCTGAATACATTGGTTTGTTATATTGCAATAGAAGAAAAAAAGAGTTTTTTTATTTTAAGTAAGAAAAAATATTGCATTTTTGGACAACAATTCCTTGTTGTTTTGGATGCTGCAATACTTTGTTTTTTGCTCGTTTGTTATGATGCGTAACCATAGCAACGGCATGGTTAGCAACAGGGAGCAGCTGATTCATACGACAACTGAAGCCAGAAATCCACGAGGAGTTAAAAAGGAAGCGGCCTGGATGGGGCGCAGGATGAAAGATGATGAAGGATAAACTTCACAACCTCTCTGCTATCCATCATCATCATGGGCAATGATCATATCCCCGACTTCAACGTCTCTCTCGCGGGTTTCCTGACTATAAGAGCAGATCGGGATTTAAAGAGTAGCAGGAAAAGGAAAGGAGGATTGGCAGTGCTTGTCAACAACAGATGGTGTCACCCAGGACATGTTACAGAACTCCTTAGTTACTTGATTTGATTAGACTGTTACTGGAAAACAAAGTCTCTTCAGTCAGAGGCTTCTCTAGCTTAGTTGCAAAACAGACCCCTACAGAAGATCTTTCCTGCCCACAGCCATCACCATCTACGACAACTCCTCAGTTAAATGAGATACTCAAACAAGATTTAATTTCCCTTTGGGATAAATTAGGTATTTTTGATTTGATTTGAACCCTGACTCAGCAGTGTTTGAGCTGGTAAACTGTCTGGTGACTCAACAACAACAATATGAACAGACTGAACAACGATCGAGTAAGAATGTGCCTCCAGTCAGGCTCCTAAAACTTTTGAAAAGCTTAGTTTGATTCTTCTTTAATGATCATTCAGTGCTTTGCAGGAACCTTCATAACGACTCAACATTAGCACAACTGTCCCTTCAAGACAGTTGATGCTCAGCGCAGACCAACAGCGAGCAGAACATGTTTCACCTGATCTTCTAAGCTCATTTGACTGCAGCTGACAGCGTCAAACTAGAAAACTGTTCGCTAAAATGAAAAAAAACTATGTAATACATTAGGCAACAAATATGGCCATCCAAACTGTGTCTTGTGTAATGAATATTACACCCACTGCTTAGGGTAAAAACTGAACTCTAGAAAGATACTGCGAGTCTGAATGGATGGTACTTGCAGTCTAACTAGTATGCACTACAGACTCAACTGGCTGTAGCTGTGGACTTGGACTAGGCTGTTGTAGCACATGAAGATGTTTTGATGTGAAGCGTCGTTTGATTCTCAGTCAGCATGTTTGGTTCGGTTGTTCTGCTGGAAGAGGAACTTTGTTTTCTATATTTAAACGAAATGCTTAAAACTAAATCTGTAGTTGATCCCTCTCTTCTTGGGTAAACAACAGGGTAAAGACTCTGATGGGTCGCATCGATTTAATTGACACAAAATTTGCGGTGAATCACCTTTGAGAATTTTGTGACAAATTCAGGGAGCTTGCATGATTAACACAGACAATCATCCAGACAAATCAAAACCAAATCCGGGTTGTTCTTCTAGCCCGGGAAGCAGAGCAGCTGCTGCAAACTGTGTCCTTTAAATGTGGATCTGTGGCAATGAGCTGATCACAAGGAGGATGTTTTCACAAGCCTGAATGTTTGATGCCAGATCCCAAGATCTGCCTTCAGAAAAGTTGTCTAGTCTCCCTTTAAAAAGCGAAAGTGCACTTTGTCTTATTCTTGACAAACCTCCAAACAAGACACAAATTAGGAGTCTACTTAAAAAAAGAAAAAGAAAACAGTTTTGTTTCGGTTTCAGTGGTTTAATAAGACAAAGAAAGAAAACAAGGGAGGGTGACAGTGGCAGCAGTCTGTGTTGCAACCCCTGCGGCAGGCCTCTGATCTGGGCACAACACGGAAGCACGCCCGGCCCGGCCAGATCCGAGTTCCGCTTTAAATGTGCCGCTCCCAAACCTTTCACTGAAGGAAGCACACGGCGTGTGTTGATCACCGCAGAGAACTGTGGGCGGAAGCTAAACACTCACTGGATGAATGAAATTCAGGCAGCAGCAGGGAGCAGCAGGGAGCAGCCAGCCTCCATGTCCGCCCTAAGCGACCCCCCCGCTGGCTGCGGAGCCCCGACTGAAATCGCTCCGAGGTGATTGTCGCGGACTATCGTGGGGTGATAGCGGCGTCAGTTGTGTTAACAGCCGGAGCTATAAAGCGCAGAAAGCAGCCCTCCGACCCGCCTCCTCTGCGACGGGACGGCCGAGGCTGAGAGCTCCCGAGTCGGAGGAGCGAACGCTCCCCCCAGACCGTCGGTGGCCTCTCTGCACGCCAGCTGGAAACATTAGGACACTCCGTCCGGGAATCGGGCTAGCGTTACCGTGCTAGCACCAGGAAAGAAACATGGCGACGAACACACGAGAGAAGACCGTCTCCACTGAACTACCTGCTCCTTTTTTAACAGACGAACGAAACTCCACTGGGGGTTTCTCTACTTTTCCGGAGTATCACGGATCGGTCTAGAAGCCGCGGCGAGGAAAGAAGGAAGAACCCTACCTCAGTGTTTTCACGAGTTCACTTTATAGAGACGGTAGCAATGGCGACGCGGCCTGCAGAGCTCGGCGGAGAGAAACTCGCAGCCAGGCGCCTCCGTCCACCGGCGGCCGCGGCTCTTGCTGAACCGAGAGGAAGTGACCGGCTGGTATCCAGGGCGACGGAGGCAGTAGATGTGGCTCTACGGGGGAACTGCCGGAGTATGGACAGCGGAATATGAGTAGGAAGTAGCTCAGCGCCAGCCTGGGCTCCTCTTCCCCACAACAATGCGGCTGCGGGGCTTCGCGTGGCTACGTCATCGCGTAAATGCGTGAACCCGGAAGTCTTTTCGCTGAACAAGAAGGAAAAAAACAAAACAGACTTCATTTATATTTATATGTGAATGATAGGGATATTTTAATAATCTATAGATTATCACATGTAATCATTAGATATACAGGTAATTCTAAATGCAATTCAATTAAAGCGTGTATAAATAACCACGTCAGTTCTTTACAGTTCTTTATGTTTCACTGATGCAGCAAATTCACAATGTGCAAACATCACATCCCCACATATATACAAGCAAAAGTACAAAAAAAAAGTTTCAAACAGTAAATATTGTGAATGGGCGACTTGGCACAAGGATAAAGCTATTTTTAACGTTGGAAAACTGAGACGCACTTCAGGAGGGCAGTAAGGTGAAAAGAGGGTGACCTATATGTGAACTTCTCATGATGTTAGTAGCACTCAAATGACCCTCTCACCTACAAAGCATAGTGTGTGGATTTTTGACCCAAATGATTTTATGCAAGGTCGTTTTTTTCCACCTTCTATAGGCCAGAATGTTGTGCTTCAACAAACTTGAATTAAATGGTACAACCAACTCGTCAGCATGCCATGAAGTTCTGCATAGGTCTATCAATCATGACACAACAGTCATTGGTCTCATCAGTGACAGTGATGAGTCTGCTTACAGACGGGTGGTTGATCAGGATGTCCTCTGGAGCAGTCAGAACAATCTGGAGCTGAACACAGCAAAAACAGTGGAGATGACCGTGGACTTCAGGAGGAGCCCCCCAACCCTGCCAGCACTCACCATCCTAGACAGGACTGTGATGGCTGTGGAGTCCTACAAGTTCCTGGGCACAACGATCTCCAAGGACCTGAAGTGGGACAGCAACATCAACTCCATC
>JAVLVB010000646.1:2507869-2522742 GCA_032876305.1 Orestias chungarensis
CTTCTTCATGTCTCACTCTATAGGGTTAAGTTATTTAAGTTTTTCTATAGTTATGCTGCTATAGGCTTAGACTGCTGGAGGACAATCTGACCACTTCTCTCTCTGCTACTTTCTTCCTTTGTCCAATCTACCTAGTTACCGTTATTTCAACCTTGTTAACCTTTTGTTTTCTCTTAGTGTTCTTCTCTCCATAGTAACCCCACCTGGACTGGCGTTCTGTTAGCTGAGACAGCTTCTTGGAGGAGAACATGGGCTGAGATGCTTCCAGTGACACTCTACAACTGCTGCTATAAGCTCTGTTATTTCAGTATCCTGTGCATCTACTTTAGTTTTCTGTCTTTTCAAATCCCCAGTCAGTCGTGGCAGATGGCTGCTTGTACTGAGCCTGGTTCTGCTGGAGGTTTCTTCCTGTTAAAGGGGAGTTTTTCCTCTCCACTGTCGCTACATGCATGCTCAGTATGAGGGATTGCTGTAAAGTCAACGACAACACAAGCCATTGTTTCGGTCAGCTGACTCCGGAGTAGTGAATGCTGCAAGTCAACGACTCGATGCAATCTGTTGGGGTTCCTTAGACTGGAAACTACTTGACTGATTTATCATGTATGCTATATAAATTAACTGAATCTTGATGCTCAATGGTGGCTCTGATGCTCACTTTGCCTCCTCCTTTGAGCTTCAGGGTGAATACTGGATTTAGATTGGAATTCACCATGAATAGTGAGTAGCTTTCGTTAGCATCTGCTATTCTCCCTTCTTAAAGAATGATCCACTCCAAGTGGATTGCCTTCCCTCTGTTCCCATTTGGCTACGTTTCTCCAGGCTGGACAACATTCCGATGTAATTGCTGTAGATTCTTGTGTGAATCAGCGAGTCAATCTCCCACTCGCTCTTAGCATACAGCTTAATGTCATCCATGTACAGTAGGAGACTGATAGTCGTTACATTTCTAAGTCTGTATCCATAGCCAGTCTTGTTGAATATTTGGCTAAGTTCTGGCATGTGCAGAACAGCAATAGGAACAGAGCATATTCTCGGTATGTTCCACATTTGATGGAGATTTTTGGGCAATTGGCTTATAGTTGGTCTCAAAGATGGTTTTCCATAGAGGAGTTTGCAATAAAGGCTCTGTGTTGTTTACTTTTTACAGTTAAAAGGGATTCAAGGATCTATGCATGTGGCTTGTATTTCTGTGGCAGTCAGATAAATAGATTTGATAGAATATACTATTAGTACCCAACCCTAGTGGTTTTCATAAAAAAGTGTTTAAAATTTCATTTTTTTTTGTTTTTTTACATTTAAAAGTTGATGTTCATTTCCTTTTATAAGCCCCTAAAACATGTCCATTTATAAGCCTCTAAAGCTGACACACAAGCAACATCCACAAACAACTGATTGTTGTTGGGTTTACATCCATTTAATATTTAATCAACAAAAAGTTTTTTTTGAATTGAATGATCCCAATAATTTATTTGTGCAACCCTAAAATTTGTTCTGGCTAGAAGTCTGACAATCTTCCTTTTTTGTTTATTTTCAATGGCTATTCGTAATAAATTACCTTATAATAGCAAAAACTCAACATATGAAATAAAGATTTAGTTTCAGCTCAAAGATCAATTATGTGCAATTCCTAAGCTATTTACAAAAAAAGTCATATCAATCCAATCATGCATTTATTCCAATTGACTAGTTAGTCAGTGTTTCAAGTTTGGTTCTTTATTTAAGTTAGTTTAAATAATGAACTTCATCATAAAAACAGTCCTTGATTATATACTTTATTTTTCAGTTATCAAGTCATTAAAAACATCTGCTTGGAAGCCAGTAAGATTTCATATCTTATGATCTGCCAGAGGTCCGAGACTTTTTCCACTCAGAGGTCATGAGGCCGACGGTTCTGGTTCCGGTTCTCCAGGACTCTGTGGAGAGACGGAAGGAGTATCTTCCTTGGACAGCAAGTTGTGTTTGCGGAGGTGGCAGGCCTGCTCGTAGGGAGGACGTATCGGGGGCTGTGGAGGGGGGGTGTACTGGTACTCTTTACTAGCATCAAGCTGCAAAAAGATGAGAGCCAAACAAAGGGGTGACATAGTTGGAATTAGGATACAGATAAGAATTAGCCTGTGAAACCAAATCACTAAGATAATTGGATCTTTTTGGTAAGAAAAGAAAAAGAAACATGAAATACAAGATGTGCTGATCAAATGGTAGCAATTCATATAACTGATGCAGGTGTTATCCAACAGTTGATAATGCAGACCCTGAAGACCCCTCTGATCCTTTTTGCTGGCTTGGCCTATTTTTTACAATTGAACATGAAAAAAACTGATGGAAGCTTTGCACATCTAATCCATGACTGGAACACCATAACTCCTGAAACAAACATGTATATATTGCATGATGCCGCAATACATGTGATATGAACAACTACTGGAACTTTTAATAGATGACTTGAGTAGCAGTTAATGTTTTTGACCGCCTGCACTGATCTAACCTCTTTTTAGTGGACGCCAACAGTTTCTGAGAAATATTCTTATTATTGTCAGAGCGGCACAATATTAGAAAATTTAGTGCTGCTGGTTCTGATAGATGTTAAAATGAAAATATCAGTAGCCATATGTGCCTGCTTTCTTCTTCCTCATGTTTGAGGTGATCATTGTAAGCGACGTCATTGATGTCTATTATGAACATCTGCCACTATTAAACTCTGTCCATCTGGCTAAATAGTACATTGGCATGAACATACCAAGTTCATAACACATAATACATTAGCAATGTATTTACTAATTTATTCAAACGGTTCCTTGCACATGCAGACATTACGACGACAATGTTTTCACGATATGATATTGTTTAGCCCCAACATTTGATCTGTGGCTGCAGTTAAAAGACTTATGGACCACACTCTTCACCTGCAGGGCATAGGTTCTGTCCGAATCAAAGGCACTGAGGTCCCCACAGGCTAAGAAGGGAACGATAACCCGGTTTGGTCCTTCTAGCTGGTTAAAGTCCACATCTGAAAGAAAGATAGAGAAACCTGAGTAAAGGCACAGCAACACAAGCAGTACACTCTGTCTGAGAGTCTGTATCCAAGGTGCTCGACATAGAAGTTGACCTGGTAGATATGCTGAAACTACAAGGAACAAGTAACAACAAGCTTCGTAAAAATATAGTGGAGCGCAAGTGAGACGTTTCTGAAAGAATGTTGCACACAATTAAAGTCCAGATGCTCAAAAATTGTACTGATGTACCAAAGCAGATGTGCCCCGCTACTGTCCACCACGGTCACATAGAGACCGACCATTCTGAAACAGACACAAGGATCTAATCAGAGTACCACAGCAGAGTCAAACGCTTATAGTTACCGTAGGAGTGGTCCAGAAGAGGGTTGGACATGTTTGGGACATACCCATCAGGAGGAGAATACTTCTGACAAACCACAAAGGCCTCTGCACAGACGACAACAAAAACAGCAGTGGATCAGCTCAGACAATGATCACGCATGATTAGACCGGGAGCAGAGGTCTGCAACCAAAAGCTCTCGTGACTGTCAACATTAGCTCAAAATCACAATTAGATCAATTAAACACTGGCTGAAAATGTTATTTTGAAAGATTAACTTGGCTTTTTTTCAAGGGAACATTTGCAGCTAAACACATTTTATTTAACTGGTCTGAGAGCAAAATTCCCTCCTAGGATTGTAAAGGTTGCAGACCTCGGACTTAGATCCAGTAAGAAAATCAAACCTCTAACAACATTTAATATTAATTATATTTCTGTTAGCTTGAAACTCCTGCTGGGTTTGACGGGCCCAAACTGGGAAGCTCACCGATGCTGGAGTTCCTGCTGCTGCGAGGCTTAGCACAGGTCACGCTGCTGAAGAAGATCTTAAGCTGGGAGTACAGCAGAGTTACATCTTTACCTCTGAAGATCTGAAGAAACACAGACATGTTGCCAGAAAACACGCCATTCTCACAGCAGCAACAGACGGTCAGCTTATGAGTTTGATGTGCCTCAAACCTAAAACATTGTTCTATTATGTTTTGACCTCTGGCCAACCTCTTATGATGCAAGAATCTATCTGGAAAAATCTGCAGTCAAGATTTTAGCAAATCTTTTCACACGTCCAGAGCTGATTAGAAAAATCCCCCAGCCCACCGCCTCGATCGACTGGGGGTTTAAAGAGGCAGAAAACTAAAATAGATGCAGAGGGAATGGAACAAATTTAATAGCAGGAGATGGAGAACGCCGAGTTACTGGCAGCATCACCAGCTGATATTCCCCTCCAGGAAAGTCTCAGCTAACGCAACGCCAAGCTAGGTGTAGCTACTATGGACAGAAAAACACTGAGAGAAATCAGGAAGTTTCTTGGTGTTAAATGGGAGTTTTTCCCTCTTCACTGTTGGTACATGCATGCTCAGTATGCTTAAGACAAGCCATCATCTACGGTTTCTGCTCATCCAGGAGGAGGGAATGCTACGAATCAATGAGTCTTGAGGCAATCTGCCGAGAGAAGAAACCTTTAAGCCAATCCTAATAATGAACTGGCCTTGTTGATTGTTAATAACTAGGATGAACTACATTTGTATGATTTGATGACATGTGTTGTGAACTGGCGTTAAATAAATGAACTGCATTTAACTATCTCTTACTAATACTTATATTTAAACAAACTTCTATACCTGGTTGAGAAGTTTCTTGTGTTAGTTTTGTCTTGCTCCAAGTGTGGTAATATTTTTTGCACTAGATAGATTAAGATGTTTTGTGGTGTTTATAGACAGTGAAACAATCCCCGACCTTGGCGACAAACGTTCCTCCAGGTTTCAGGACGTGGGTGGTGATGTTCAGAGCCTGGAAGACACACAGCGGTCAGCGTGACACCCGCAGGCACCACGAAGGTCAACACCTCTGTACTCACGGCCAACAGGAGCTGGGCCTGGATGTACTCATCCACATCGTGCAGCCCGGTCACTGTGGAAACAAAGCAGGCAGGCCGTCAGGACGACGAAAGCAGAGACTTCCGGGTGAAGCGAGGACAGACGGGACAAAAGGACGTCACCATCTGGAGCGCCATCACACACCACCAGGTCGGCCGGCTGTCCCTCAAAGTGACGGATGATCTCCTGGGCGGTGGACACCTGGGGGTGTAGTTTAACCTCATAGTGATTAATTTTCTGTTAACAATCCTGAATGAGCGTCACAATAACAAATAAATATTTCCCGCACTGTTTGTTCCATTAGAGCACTAATGAATTTAAAAATAGCGTTTTTTTTGATAGAAATCATTTCAATACGATGTTTTTTTCAGAGGAGCATTTATGTTTGTTAGAAATTAAGGAAAGTAATCGAGTAAGCTGCTTCTTCACATCATTCAACCACTTAAGCTTATTTTAAATGAAAAGGGAAGCGTTAAATACAGACACACACACATACATTAGAAAAATGATCCCAATTCATTTTTGAACAGAAAAACTCTGAATCGCATAATCTAAAATGCAACATGGAGACTTTTTAGTGCCGGCTTGATCGTTCTAGAATTGCGCCGCTCAGGGTGGCAGCACGTTGGAGTCGCTCCTCAATTTAATGGGTTAAATTAAGTATTTTTGATTTTATTTGTAACAAAAGGATCCGTTAGCAATACAAACAAGTACTAAAATTTATAAATTACTAAATTTGCTGACGACTGTTTCAATAATCAATTTATCAGAAATAATCCCATCGTTTCCCATCATGACACCAATAAGTCCTAGATAAAAATGGCGTCCAGCCGACCCCTCAGCAGCAGCAGTCACCGGACCAATGATTGGTCGAGCACCTTAGTGATGTCTCCCTGAATCTGAGTGACTCCTGGCAGAGGAGCCATGGCCTGCAGGTCCACAGCCACAATCTTCACATCCGCACCGCCTGCCTCCTTGGCTCTGGGTGGGGAGGATAGATCAAAATGAACACAGCCTTCATTTGTTTGCTGGTGAGAATCCGTTTAGTGTTAGAGGGATGTGTTGCGCGGAGGAAGGGAGACCTGAGTTTGCGACTTAGAGCCTGACTCCAGCTGCCGGGGGCTGCGCACAGATCCACGGCTCTGGTCACACCTGAGAGCACAGACAGAGATGGTGGCTATTGAGAAAAAACAATATACTAATGTACTAACAAAACATAGGCTGGGAATTGCTCCTCTCAACCGCTGGACGCTGAGTTCATATCTAACAGATTTCAGCTCTTTATCAGAAAAAGTTAAATAAAACATTTGTATCAACAGAAGAAGCTTTGAATGCTGTATTAGTTTGGAAGCAACTTTTCCTGAATGACTGCAACTCCTTTCACCTCGTGATCTTCTGCAGTCAAAGTTGCACCTGGGGAAGGTTAGTCTCTAACTGGATGGATGGATGAATGAATGGAGGGCATCTGTAAACAGCAGCTTTTGCCACATATACTCAGAACCTAAACTAGGCCATTCTACCACATGAATATACTTTGACCTAAATCCGCACACTGTAGCTCAGGCTACAGGGCAGCTGGAATTGAACCTGCAACTTGCCTGATTGCAAGACGACTACCCTACCCAGTTTGTCACAGCCACCCCACAGAACCGTGGGACACTTTTGTAGAAAGTAACCCTCAAGTTGGATGTTCTCTTAGGTGAGAACGTCTGGATTTCTACGCAGGGTGACCCCATTGGTGATTTAGTTTATTTAGGGGTGCCAGGTCTCTACCTTGGGATCTACCTAATGCTCTCCTGACTTTTTTTGTGGAAGTACTGAAGACCTTCAGTTTTCCCATCACAAAGACGGACAGCATCCCGCTGTTTAACAACATTCAACTTAAATAAGATCCAGTTGCTGGAACAAAACTAAATGTTCCACATACAAAGGGTATGCGTATTTTTGACCTGTATTGATCATTAACTTGAGGGTCTCACCTGCAAACAGATTGAACTCGTGGTCCAGCTGCAGCATCTTGAAGGCGCTCCTGGCCCTCCAGCCCTCTTCTTTGGCCAGGCGGTAATAGATGTCCCGCTTATCTTTGGAGGAACGACCCATCCTGGACCTGGAACCACAAACACCACAGCCGGGCTTTTATTGGAGCCTCACAGGTAACAGGATGCAGGGTACAGTTTTTCTTTAGCCAACTTTTCTAATGACAACAATCAATTTATGGAAACTGTTCCATATAAGAATAAACATATTTCTAAATACAAGAAGAAACAAACACACGTGGAATGTTTATCATGCAAACTTAAGACTCAATTCACAACAAAAACCCCTTTTTCTCCTCATGGTTTGGTGCATGTTGGAGACAAGGCCACACATACAAACACACTTGCACATATTTGTCCCTTCATTTTTTAATATTGTTATATTTTAATAGTGTTCAAAGACAACCTGAGCATGTACGGGAGGTGGTTTATTAGGTGAACAGAGTCCCACAGGAGACAGTAAACCAGACCCAGTCCAGCGTTTTATAGGAAACAGAACCGAATGATAACATTTCATTCAAACTGACACAAATAAGAATAAGAATATGGATAAAAAAAACCTACTGTTTTACTCACGTCGGCGTCTCACTGTGGACGGAAGGACCCCTACGCAGGTGGCCGCAGTAATGCCTGTCTTCTTCTTCTTCTTCTGCTGCTGCTTCTTCTTCTTCTTCTTCTTCTTCATGTTTGTTTGTTGGCGGTTTGCAAACATCTTATGGAGGCATTACCGCCACTGACTGGTAAGGAGTGTGGATCACTTGACAAAAGTAAAGAAAAAATAATAATAATAAAAATAAATAAATAAATAAATAAAGATTAAAAAATTAAAAAAGTTATGCCTACATCTTATCCTATATGTTAAAACTCTAAATTATTTCATATAAATTACACTGTTTAAAAAAATAAAATAAGACCTGGTATACTCTTATTTCCTGATTATCTCTGCAACATTTCCACAATATCCAACCTCGTTTTCATCTTTCTTAGGTTCTCCACCAACTGTTTTCTCTGTCTCTGATATTTCCTACAGTTCAAAACAACATGTTCTATTGTCTCTTTTCCCCACACTCACATTTCCCCGTCTGATCTTTTCCCATTATAAATAATGTTTGCCTTAACCTCGTATGTCCAATTCTGAGACGTGTCATAATTGTCTCTTCTCTCCTATTTCTTTCTGTTCTTATCATTTCTCCAACTTTTCTTTGTATTTTATAAAACCATCGTCCTTTGCTTTCTTCCTCCCATAATTTTTGCCATTTCTGCTCCACTTTCTGTTTTATTATACTCTTAACTTCTTTTATGCTAAATGTAACAACAACATCATATGAAATGAACAGTGATCCCCATCATATTGATTCTGTATATTGATTGTTGAATTTCTATTAAAATATCTGGTCTACTGTCCGACTGATTATTTAGCAAACTTTCCAAAGATGAACTTGAGTCTGAGCAAATGATTGATTTTAATGGTCTAACCTCTTCCACCCACTGAACTGCCAAAAGAAAAGTGAGCATTTCACCTGTATAAACTGATACACCATCACTAACCCTTTTTCCTACTTTAATATTAAATTGTGAAACAATAATAGCTATCCCTATCCTATTAATTATATATTTTTAATGCATCTGTATATATCTGTACATAACTATAATATTGGCTTAGGTGTTCTTGTACACTATATTTATTCATCATAAAAATGTCATTTTTATTCTTCTTCTCCAATAAAAAAAAAATTAATTTTAACTTCTGGTATTATCTAAGGTGCTACTGTGTATAATGGAACTATTTGACCTACATTTAATTTATCTAACTGAAACTCATTCACTTTAGAAGTTATTGACCATCCAAAACTTTTCACTTTCTCCTTTTCCCTTTGTAATCTAATTACTTTTAATGTTGGATGATTATTTCTTCGTCCTTGTAAATTTGCCCAATAATTTAAAGAAAGCTGTTCCCTTCTAAGGTTAAGTGGCATTTCTCCCATCTCCACCTGAATAGCTGCTATTGAAGATGTTTTAAAAGCGCCTGTACAAATTCTTAAAGTCTGATATTGTATATAATTTAGTTTTTGAAAGATTTGTATCAGCTGCTGAGTTATACACTGTACATCCATAATCTAAAACTGCCCCAATTAATCCAATATAATCAGCTTTCAATGATTTTCTATCTGCTCTCCACTCAGTTCCAACTAAACATCTTATTATATTAATACCTTCCTACACTTATCTATTATTTTCTTAATATGTTCCCCCCATGTCCGTTTTTCATCAAACCACAGCCCAAGAAATTTAAATTGTTTAACTCTTTCCAATTCCTTTCCGTATAATTTCAGCCTAATTTTCTCGTCTACTTGTTTTCGAGTAAAAAACATTATTTTAGTTTTATTCACTGACACCTTAAAACCCCATTTATATGACCATTTTTCTACCACTGATATTGCCCCTTGAAGTTTCTTTACAATAAACTTTAAATTCCTTCCTCTTTTCCACATTGCTCCATCATCTGCAAAAAGTGAAAAACCCATTCCACCCTCTACTTCCTTAAATATATCGTTCACTATTTTAGAAAAAAATAACGGACTTATTATGCTTCCCTGAGGTGTCCCATTCACTATATTTACACTTTCAGAAAATTCTTCCCCTATCCTCACTTGTATTTGTCTTCCTTCTAAAAAATTATTAATCCATCTAAACATCCGTCCATTTATACCCATTCTTCTAATTTTAATTAATAATCCTTCCTTCCACATCATGTCATACGCTCTTTCAATGTCAAAGAAAACAGCTACTACACTCTCTTTATTCATTTGAGCCTTTCTGACCTCGATCTCTAAACATAAACCCGGATCCATAGTACTTCTTCCTCTCCTAGAACCACTCTGATATTCTGATAAAAGGTTTTTATTTTCCATATAACACAACAATCTTTCATTTATCATTTTCTCCATTATTTTACATATATTGGATGTTAAAGCTATTGGCCGATAATTTTCTGGTTTTGATTCATCTTTTCCTGGTTTACGAATAGGTATTATTATTGCTTCTTTCCAATTTTTAGGTAATTGACCATCTTCCCATATTCGATTATACAATTCCAATAATACATGTTTAGATATTTCAGTTAAATTACTTATCATCGCATAACAAACCTGATCTTTTCCTGGAGCAGATAATTTATATTTTTTAAGGGCCCTGTTCATCTCTGACACTGTAAACAACATATTCAGTGAATCATTTGAATCTTCCACTTTCTCTAATAACTCCTTATTCTATAAGATGGTCTTTTCTTGTCCCTCTTCACTAATATTTCCGGAGCTATGAATTTTTACAAACACATTCACCAACATTTCTGCCTTCTGTTTATCTTCCACTGCTATTATTTCTCCATTATTTAGAATTGGTCATCCAGTAGTTCTGTTAATCCCTTTCATTCTTTTAATCATTGTCCAGACTTTAGAAATGTCTGTTTCGCTTCCAACTGAGTTACAAAAAATTCTCCAATAATATCTCTTTGCACTTTTAATTACTCTTCTTACATTTGCTTGTAATTTCTTATATTCATTCAAATTCTGAAAGTTATGATTTCTTTTTAGAAATTTAAAAGCTTTATTTCTTTTCTTTATAGCTTCAGTACACTCTCTTGTCCACCTTGGTACCAATTTCCTTTCCTTTTTCCCACCTGTCATCCTTATAGTCTGAGTAGCTGCTTCTAAAATAGTATTAAATATAGCAAGATTTAAATCATCAATACTACCACTTTTATTTCACTAAATTTTTCTATATGTAACTTTATTTCAATTTTAATTGGATAATGATCACTTCCTATAGTAGTCTTCTTAATTACTTTCCTTAAACACACACTTGCTATTGAATCTGAAACTATTGTTAAATCTATTGCTGACTCTGTATTATCTCTTACATTAATTCTTGTTCCACTCCCATCATTTAAAACTACAACATTTACTAATATCCATTATTTCTTTAATTATTTCCCCATTTGCCAGTCTTCTTCTTCTTCTGCATGTTTTATTGGCGGTTGACAAACAAACTGTTGTGCGCACTACCGCCACCTACTGGAATGGAGTGTTGGTCAAAATGCTTAATGTTTTACTATCCTGTATGTACTGTCCATTTACCAATTTTGTGCCATCATACATCGTGTTTCCAAGTAAACAACAAAAATAAATAAATAAATAATATATATATATATATATATATATATATTATTATTATTTTTTTGAATAAAAAAACAAACAAAAAAACACATAAAAAACCTCTCACTGTCCACAATCATATTATTTTAAATAACATTTTTTAAATCTAATTAAAATGTGAATACTTTTGCTTCCTGTATCTTTCTATAGCAAGTATATTATACTAAATGTTTCTTTGTTTCTTTTAAATTCCTCCATCATACATTTTGTCTGTTGCTCATATCTTTTACATATTAAAATGACATGTTCAGTTGTTTCCGTTACTCCACAATAGTTACCATTTCCGGTTTTGTGTTTATTTATCCTAAATAGTGTTCTGTTAAGTACAGTGTGTCCTAATCTCAGCCTTGTTAATATTCTCTCTTCAAATCTGTTTCTCCTTGTTTCTGTCATCTCTCCCACTGATTGAATATTTTAAAACCATCTCCCTTTGTATTCTTAATTCCATTCTTTCTGCCACCTTTCCTTTAGTTTTTGTTTGATACTAATTTTTGCTTCAGATTTACTTGTTGTTATTGTGAAGTTGGTTTGTCCTGTTGTTGCCCTTTTCGATGCCCTGTCTGCTGCTTCATTTCCCTCCACCCCGATGTGTGCTGGTACCGATATGAATGTAATTTCTAACCCCATCATCTTTATTCTAAATAGTATTTATTGTATTTCTAATAATATGTGTGGCCTGCTTTCTGGATAGCTATCCTCTGTACTTATGAGTGCTGAACTTGAGTCTGAACAGACTATTCTTTTTAATGGTTTTATTTCTTCTACCCACTGCACTGCTAATAATAAAAATGCAAACATTTTACCGGTGCATACTGATAATCCATTTTTGATGCTTTTAGCTTTTTTATGTTAAACTCTGGTATTATTATTGGTATTCCTATTTTTCCTGTCCGGTTTTTTGATGCATCTATATAAATCTGAACATAAATATAATATTTATCTATTTATTCCTGAACGTCTGTCTCATGTCTTAAAGGAGCAAGGGTTATTATTGAAATGATACATGATGATCTTTAACCCATCACTAGTCACAAATATACTACAATAACAAAACACATATCACCTGACACAGGGTACTCTATTGCTTTTCTAAGCTCTGTAAATACAGTGTATTAAGATGATATACTATTTTTGAATTATTTTGATATATACTAAGGTCCTGAATGACTTTTTAGAGTGTAGCTAGAGGTGGGTCATCCACAGAGTCTTGTATCTGAGTGGGAGCTACACAAAAGTCAATGTCTAACAAAAGTGTTGCAAAAACCTGGAGTGACCTATGATAGGGTTTGGATGCTGAGGATCTTTCTTTTCTTAGGGAAGAATCAAGAATCAGTTTTTTTAAATAGGGGTAAGTGTTATATAATTCACAAGCAGCTTCCAGGAGTAATTTATCATATTTGTATTGATAAAATAATTGCGTTAAGTCCGTTACTGAAAAATGGTCTAAAAATTGTCAGTGTTAGAAGTTGACCTAAATTCAAAAATGAAGATGGTGGTAATGAAAAAGTTTATTTATGGATGGAGATGAACAACAGGTCTCGGAACACAGAATGGGTGAAACAATGGATTTACATGGATGCAGGCAGTAGAAACCCGGCAGGCAGAAAGACAGAAGGGGAAATAAACTCAGGGAAGATCCGATACTGAAGAGGAATGACTCTTCAGGAGAGCAGGCTGAGGGGAGTGAGTGACAAGCAGGGAAACATCGGAGGAGGGAGTGCAGACAACAGAGAAGCATAAGAAAGAATATAAAGAATAATAAATTAAAGAATAAGAACTAACCATGCAGAAAATAACTATAAAGAAAAAAATAAGTGGTTGAATTAGAGTAACATGCATGATACAAAACCTAAACACATTCAGTGGAATAACAGCATGCCACCAACAGCTGGGGAGAAACTGAGACCTTGTTCCTTCTGAGATCAATCACCATCTTCTTGGTCCTCTTCACATTGATTCAGAGGTTATTTTCTCTGCACCACTGCACCAGGTGTTCCACTTCCTCTCTGTATTCGGACTCATCATTGTTTGTGATGCATCCCACCACTGCTGTGTCGTCCGCAAACTTCACTACATATAACACTATGTATAACAGCTGGGATGTAATGCAGGGTTGTCATATGTCAGCAGGGTAAACAGGAGGGGGCTCAGCACACAGCCCTGGTGTAATGTTCGTGGCACAGGAACGGTACACAGGCTTTTCAATCATTTATTTTTTAAAGAAACCAAATTAAAAATTCATAACTTTCTTTTTTCTTGACGTTTATATACTTGAAAATCAAATGCAATCCTACCAAAATCTACTAATAGTCAGATTATATTCTATATAAAACAAGAACAACTTTACATCATGGTCCCCAGACGGCCAAAACACTTCAGCCTGGTTCCGTCCTTCAGTCTCGTTTCTTTGAATATATTTTTACTTCATACTTTTATGTCGTACAGAATTCCTTTAGCAAACAAAGAATTGAGTATCATCTGCTCCGCAGGTGCTTTCTTAGACATTTTCTTTGGTGTGGTGAGACAATAACATATGGTGTTTACAATATTACAACGAGTTTGCAGATGACTTCTTAGGTGGTGAAATAAACTTGTACAGCTCCTTTAATGGCAATGGTTTTAGGACACGTTTTTCAAATTACCACATTTTGTATGAAATCCTCCCTATAAAATCTAAACTACTACTAGAGTATTAATTTGGTGGTGTTTTTTTTTTGAGCTCTCCCGCTGTGCGCATGTGCTGCTCTGTGGGTCAGACAGGATTTTGTTCTCATAGGGAGGGAGGAGTGATGCATTTTTAGCTTGTGGATTAAACAAATCTAATGGTGAATTAGATGCATGAAGCTTAAACTTTTAATGAAAATTTATACTCAATGGTTGCCATAGAGCCATTTCAACCATTATCACTTGAAAAACTCGAGAAACATCTTGTATATTTGACACATCACTAACCCTTACTTCAAACTGGGTTGGCAGCAGGGGTAGCAAAGCTTTCCTTTAGGGTGGCATTTGTCAACCTATGCCACCCTGCCGATGTGTCTCAAGGAATTTTACAAGAAAATCTTTTCTTTCCAATTATACATGCATGATAAACAAGTTTGTTTTAAAACCTTACCATCTAAGGAAACCCAGCCGATTGCATTGAGTCATTGGCTTCCAGCGTTCACTCCTCCTGAATAAAAACACCAAAGGGATAGATTGCCACGTGTCGTTGAATTTACAGCAATACCTGTTATATGCATGTAGCAACATTGGAGGACTCTGAAATAAAAACATTTTTATAGCAGCAGATGGAACATTAAGTCGTTGGCAGCAACACCAGCTGATTTCCTGCTACAAGAATCAGTCTAAGCTAACACAATGCCAAATTAGGTGTAGCTACTATGGAGAGAAGAAAACTGAAAGGAAATTGAAATTTAACAGTTCAAATAACTTCACGCCCTTTTAATATGTGCTATCACTGTACTGAAACAGTCCCTGTGTTTCTTCAGGTTCTTTTTGAATTGGTACATATCTGTAAGAGGTTAAATACTTTTTCACATGACTGTAAATCATAAAAAGCACAAAGTTTGCAAAGAAATAATCACAACTGTTCTTGTTTTCCATGACGTCAACAGCATGAAACTGACTCCAAAGTTTGGCTATGATCTAAATTTAGCTGTTTCTATTTTGAAAGCTGTGAGAATGGAGAAACA
>JAVLVB010000646.1:2530465-2548345 GCA_032876305.1 Orestias chungarensis
CCTGGGTTCTCCTCCCTGTAGAAGGCAGGTTGTCAGTGTTCTGATCCATTCCTGAAGCGCCTTTGCTGATTTCCACCTAAGGGAAAATATATTTTATTTAAAAGATGAAGAGGGAAATTGCTATGTAGTATGTGGAAAAACCAAGCATGTTGTTACACCCCAGGATCGATGTTTAAAAACGATCAGATATGTAACTGATTTATTAAAACATTTAGAAGTGGCATAAATGATTTATTTGGGGTGATCAAAAGACAATTGAAGCAGACGTGCAGTCAGAACAGTGTAACCTATCAGTTTCGTTTCATCAGAACAACTTTCAGCATGGTGTCAGGCAGGTGATGATTTCTAGTCCCAGGAAATGACAATCGTGTGTATACTAAACTAACATACGTCTGATCCTCCATAATAATGTGAGACAATGCTAAAGAAGCAAATCACTACTAGATATTATTGTTCCTAAAGGTACGTCGTTCTACTAGCCCCTTAGTTTCAGCGTGGAGTTCAGGTTAGTACATAGACAACATAGTATTTGCTGAATCTGGAGCAGATCGTAAGATTATTTTTATATAAAAAATGGTAATAGAAATTTAAAAACTCTTTACTCTCCCACCATATGTAAGATAGATGAAATCCAGTATTTTCCTGATGTTCCAGCTTCTGTTCTGTCCTATCACCAGTTCCGCATGGATGAGAAACAGTGTTGTGTGACACTTTCAGTCCAGCCCTCCAGAGGACTGGTGGATGAGAAGTTTGTTGTACTGGTTCATAACTCCCTCCCCAGTTCCCTATTGACCATCCATGCCCTGCATCAGTGTGAAGATGGCCACACCTGGCATGCGTTCGCCCACTACACTTCTGATGCCAACGGGATTGTTGACGGTGAGACTCTTAATCTTGAGGTGAAAGTCCCCAGCTTTGTATACCAGGAGAGTTAAAGTTTATTGCCTCGCTCTTCACAGTGTCAGAAGATTGCAGCATGGGGGGGACATATTCAGGGGTTGAAGCCATGGGTTTATTATGGAGTCTCAAGTCGGTTCCAGGAAGCAAACCCGGGCTCAGGTTGGTCAGTCATGAAGCGGCTGCCTGTACTTACAGCCATCATTACCAGCATCATCGCTGACTCTCTGTTTACCCACAGGATTAGGAAGAGCAATGTCCAGGCCCCCATGGTGGTAACAATCTCGGTTTACAGTGGTTACCTGACTGAGGGCTTCGGGGATCAGTTGCCGCTGGCTTGGGTAGAGGTGGAGCGCTGGTACATGGCGCCTGGTGTTCGAAGAATCCCAGTCACTGAGGATGGCCTCACTGGTATCCTCTTTCTACCTTCAGGTAGGACTACAAAACATCCTAGATAGACTAGAAGCAACAGAGTTGCAACAATTATTCCCAAATCTTAAATGTTTGCCTTTTTTAATGCATCCACAAACCTTGTGTGGAAGTTAGGATCTGATATGAGAGACAAACAGAAATGATTCTAAAATGGAGCAGTGGGAAAAGTAGCATTTAAAAAAAATGTGTGTTTGTTTACTTGTATTTGCTACTATTAAAGAACCAACATGAGGTTTTAACCGACCAACAGAGGTCCTTTTTTGGGAAGTAAGGATGTTTTCCAGTACTTCTCATTATCCTTGTTTTTTTGTATTTGTACTAAACTCTGCTAATTAAGGTTATGAGTAGGGTTTGAACTAAGTTAGGGTTAGGAATCCACTGGTAGTTGTTAGGGTTAGAGACAGTATCTGAGTAAGGCATAAATGAAGTAACTAAAATGAATGGAAGTAGAAACATAGTCCTCAGTTGTTGTGCACAAAGTGTTGTAACAGTTAGTAAAGTTTTTTTTATTAAGAAATCTATCATACCTGACAGACAAACAATTCCTGGGAAATGTAAGGGTTGTTGTGATCTGACGTGTTTGAAGGACCTGGACCTTTTCCTGGTCTTTTGGACCTTTGGGGCAGCGGAGGGCAGTTGGTGGAGTACCGTTCAGCTTTGCTGGCCTCACATGGAATTGCTACAATGGCGCTTGATTACCTGACATGTAAATACACCATGGAAACAGGGAAGATCGTGGAGCAGCACTACTTTGAGGTAAATTGATAAGAAAATATGTGGATATCAGACCAAAAGCAACAGTCACAAACCATCATCCATGAACCCAGTATTGAACTGAGGAGTTTTGTAGAGTACTTCACAAGAAAGGAAAGGTTTTTAACATTAAGAAAACGGTTAATGGGAGTAAATGTATTTGAGTTATGTTTCAAGGTATTTGAAATGGTTCCTTTCCGAGTCATTGGCTGAGCTCCTATGTTAGGATTCCTGTATTATATGGGAATCCGAACACAGGAGCTGTGTGCCTTATGTGTGCACTGAGTTTCAAAATCTTAAAATGTTGTTGTCCGACTTGGGGAAGCGCTCTGATTGACAGTCGGACCATTTTTATGGCGTGATTTTTGTGGTGCCAGATTGAGCACACAGTGATACGCATGTTAGAGCAAAGATCTGCTGAAGGAACAATAATTTTAAGCGTGTGAGCACGAATGTCAGCCTTGCTTGACTGACAAAAAGCTGTTTGTAAGAGCTAAGTGCGTTTCTTAGAAGCTTCAGAGTGAGGGTGCATGAGATTTGCGTGCACACGCTTAAAATTAGGGCTGCAGCAAACGATTAATTTCATAATCTGTTCATGTGACGATTATTTTTACGATTAATCATTTAATTTATTTAACATTTACTTTTCCATAAGAGCTATTAAAAAAATGTTTCACTAGAAAAAGGAAAAACACATGAGAATTGTGCAGTTTTTTTTAACTTTGTTTAAAAGAACAAGTGAGCTCAACAGTGTAAAATATTTGTTCATTTTTAGGTATAAAATACAAAAATTAGTAACGATGCTAACGATTGGCCGATTTCCTCTTCGACTGCTCCACTGGTTGATCACAGCATTAGGTAGCTCATTACTGCCACATGTTGATCACAGATATAACAGATTGTGTTAAAAATGGACTACTTATGGTAAAATGTGATAATAAAGAGGCTAATCAATGACTAAATTAGTTGTCAACTAATTCACTAATCAATTTAATTGATTAAATTGAGTAGTTGTTACTTTTCCTTCTATCACTCAAATATCTACTTACTATTATATAGGGCTGGGCAAAAATAAAATCCCTTTTTTTTTTTCTCTGAAAACTTGATTTTAAATTTTTTGGGTAAAACTACGAAAGACAAAAGAATAACTTTGAAATATTTTATCTTTATTTATCTTATAAGACATCACCACCAGCAACTGTAAGAAGCCAGACGTTTCTACAGTATATTTTGGGACCGTGTCTTTTATTAAGTGAAATGGCATCGCGTCCGTTATCCTATTCCACTTTGTGTCTGATCATCAAAAAATGGGCCACAGGTTCTACAGACAGATTCAGCATTTCTGTCTGAATAAGTCATCAGCGGAACATCATTTTTAAAAATCCGACTCTTCCCACAATCACAGGAAGACTGTGAGCCACAGTCTTATGTTTCGAAAAACAAGCTTTCTTCGATGCTGGAAGAATTACATTGTGCTCTATGCAGCGCCTGCTTCCCTTCGCAGGGGCGGGGACCTTCTGCAAATCGCAACACAGGAAAAAAGTGCAAAATAAAATAAAGAGCTTCACCAATGACACGTGTTGTATTATCAAAATCACTTTATGAGCTCACATTTTTTGCATTATATTTTTTAAAAGAAGAAGCACAAACATTATTATTATGATTGATTTATTTATTTTTAGTAATTATTTACATGTAGATAATGTTTGAAATTTAAATAAAATTAAATCAATGTTAGACAGTAAGCACTGTATTTTGACATTATTTATAGTTTTTATTTGAATTTTCTTACTTTAATCTTCTAAACGAAAACTCACCTCTTTAATTGTTAGCTCCATGTTTTGTAAAAGAAAGTTATTTGGTTTTGAACCTTTTGGATTTGTTTAAAGACAAGTGGCTGGTAATGATTGGAGTGTTGAGGCAGAGTAAATGGAGAACATCCGCAGTGGTAGGAATATTGCATAGTAGGTGTTTTACATGTTTAAGTTCACAGTGATGACGGCTGTTCAGGCATCTTTACGGCCTCCTTGAGAGCTTCGGCTCCAACTGGGTGTGGCATGATGTTCTGAGTTCTGCTGAGGCACTAGGTGGATTTTGGCTCTTTTGTTTTGAAGAAAATTCTTCGTGTAGAAGAGCAATCTCTCCCCTGTAAGTTTTAGTTCAGTGGAAGTCGTTTAAATGTTGAGTGTAGTTGTCAACAAGTCACTTCAGGACACAGCGTATAAAAAGCTAGTTTTAGCAATATTTCTACTCACAACTTATAAGCAGAATCAGTTTTATTGGCCAGGTTTGCAAACAAGGAATCTGACTCAAGTTAGGTTAAGATATCAAGAGTATAACCCAAGCACTCACTTATAATGGGTAGGGTAGGGTTATGAAATACCAGGCTGTACGAAGGACGGTGCAATTAAAGTCTGAACTTAAGACTTAAATAGTAATAGTTCAAGGCATGATGGTACAAAGGTGACATGATAGCAGTGTTGTTGGTTATTTATAGTTAGTTAGTCAACAGTGTAAATTGACTTTGCTTAGAGTGGGGTTGGGTTATTCCTGAGCGTCCAGCTGATTGACTGTGTTTTTGTCAGCTTGTCCTGGTGAACAGTTCTATAAGCTACCATGGTAACACGAAGGAAACTCCAGCAGAACTTGGTTCAGTCAAGGATAGCTAACATTGTGTCCAGGGTGTGAGGGACTGCAGAGACTGTTCCTGATCTTATCTTCACCATGGAACAATACAGGTCCTGGATAAAGGGAAGGTCAGCACCAATGATCATTTCGTACTGAGCCCGGTTCGGGTGGATGGTTTCTTCCTGTTAAAGGGGTCTCCACTGTTGCTTTATGTGTTCTCAGTATAAGGGATTGATGTAAAGTCAACAGCAAAATGCAAGCTTTTGCATTTGCAGTCTTTCATTGATGACCAAACCAGGCAGTGATGGAGTTGCAGATGATAGACTGAATGAGGGCTTACTGGTTAGCAGCTCTTTTGGCAGATTGAACTTTCTTAGTTATCGCAGGTAGATTAGCCTCTGGCGGACCTTTCTTTGAATTGAGAAACCATTTGTTGTCCTGTGAGATGGTTTGTCCCAGCAGTGTTGTTTTTCATTAACAATGACAATGAGTAAATCATTTTCTTGACCACCCATTTTTTCCTGACGTAAAGATGATGACGGGATTAACATGGATGCCTAAAACTGTCATGATCCCTGTTGCCTTGTGTTGTTGTTTGGTTTGGGTTAGTGCTTTATGTATTCTGTGATGCGATTAGTCAGCGTTCTCTTTGTTATTTATTGTTAGGTTCAGCGTATGTGTTCATTATAGTTTATCTAGCCCTTCTGTTATCTATTCTTATTCTTTTCTTTAGTTCTATTTTCCACTCCAGTTCACCTGTGCTGTCTCTCCCGGTTTTCTTCATTATCACTCGCACCTTTATCCAATTAATCAATCCAGTTCTCCCTCTGCTCCACTACTCATCCTCTCTGTGCATATATACCCGGTTCATTGTGTAACACACTGCTGGATCCTTTGTTACCTTACCTTGTGTCTCCTCGTGATGTTATCCTCGTCGTCATCCTGTGCTTCGTGATACCCGTGTCTTCAGTTGAATTAATAAATCTCCACCTTCGTCAGTTGCTGCCTCCGTCTCTGAATTAGGATCCATCCTGAACACACCCTGACAAAAACATGATGTTGTGTGTTAGAATTTTCGTTAACCAGATGAAACTTCACACAACTATAATTGCTGCATTCTATAGAGGTCACGCCCGCCACCTCCAATACTTTAATGACTGTTGGAGCATAGTTGACACTGGACATTGTACACAAAAAGAGATCTGCGTTTTTTTTTAATATAACACATTTGAAAAGAAAACTGGACACATTGTCCATGGAGGTGGCAGAAGCTGTTGATCAATAAGCGACACCTGAAGCGTTTTCAAAGGTTATATTATTTACTGCCGAAATATAGTTTTGAAAATAACTTTGTGATTATGCTTTAAGTCTTATACATAACTGGCTGCAAATGGGTGACAACTTAAAGCTAAATGGTTAGTTTTGTCAGTTTATTACAAAAAAATGAGGTGTCTTTCCTTAAATTGGTAGCAGGTGACAGAGTAAGGGGGTTGAGTAGAGTTTTGAAGATGGAGAATAGTTTTCCAATGTTGGTTGCAGTGTGAATCTTATCTGTATAAAAAGTATTTTTTGCATTAGTGACCCTCAAAGAGAATGCTGAGAGTAGTGCCTGAAATATTGATAGATCAGGTGGATTTATTGATTAGCGGCATTTCCTTTTTGAAGCTTGTGGTTGGTCCTCAGTGATCTGAGTGTATCATTAAGCCATGGGTGGGACTGAGAGGCTGAGAAGCAGCAGGAGTTTTTGGGAGATTTGCACTGAGCTGAATGAAATAGTAATCAGAAAGGTGCAGAGCTGTGACAGACAGGGCCTTCGTATCACATTTTCTTGTGAAAATGAGATCAAGCGTTTTGCCGTCTTTATGTGTTGGAGGACTGCTGACCAGTTGTAGGTCAAAATAATTAATTTTCGTTAGAAAGTCAGAGGAGTTAGGGCAGTAAGGTAAATACTCATTCCACCAAGGACCATTTTTTGGAAATGAACAAGCCTGGTCCACCACCTCGCCCAGATGTACTAGAGCTGTTTTCAAGCTTAATCTAGGTCTCAGTGAGAGCCTAGATGTCAAGTGACAGGTGTTTAGCATAAATAGTTATGAAGTCAGCTTTGTTTACTGCCGATTGGCTGTTCCACAACCCCACAGACAAGGGTGTATCACGGAGGGAGGTTGCTTTGAGAAAGCGGACGTTATTAAGGTTGCAGTGACGTTTGCTTGTGTGAATCATTCTGCGAGAGCCAGAGACAACAGGAATGGAATTGAGGCACATTCTAAACAACAGGTGTTAAGGCTGGAGCCACAGCTATATGGCAATGGCAAAAGATCGCCTTGTTCAGTGGCCGTACTCTGTGGACACGCCCAGTTAGACACACAAGTCTTAACCCGAGAAGGGTTGATGCTTCAGGCTTAACCCCCTATTTTTATGCTGTGCACACATTTAGAAACGGCTATTCAAGTGTTTGTTTAATTGCACTCAGCTGAGACGGTAAGTGTTGTTAGAGAAAGGACCGCCCACCAAGAGTTCACCAACAACTGCTTTCAGAGAGGGGAGTCTCGCCCGTTCACAGCCCCTGATTACCCGTATTACTGAGTACTAGTTGTGCGTTGGCCCAACCGAGACTACTGTGATCTCACTAATGCTGTGATCTACCGGTGGAGCAGTAGAGGAAGAAATCTGCCAATCGTTAGCCGTGTTTGACTTGGGCGATATAAACACATTTGCCCGGTGAAAAATGGCGGAGTGCGGAAATGTAAGAAAGTCTTCAAGTGAACATCTCAGATGAAAACATGTCAGAGTTGAAGCGGGAGATTAAGAGCCAGTGTGGTAACATAACCTAAAGAGAAAATAAACATGCCCTGGTGTGCAGAGAAAACAAGCAACAATAAACGATTACATGTCAAACATAACGCTCACCATCAGCAATGTCTAACACTTGCAAACTGTCGTAAACATGCCGGTAAAGACAGTTCAACTAAGTCAGCCTCCTGCTGAACATTCAGAATAAAGATAAAATGAAATGTGAATTTAGAAGTACCTCATATTAAGGACTAAGAGTTTTGTTAATATGCTGAACACTCAAAAAGGTTGTTTGGAATTCTACCTGTTTTTTTGTATTTATTTGCCTAGAAATGAACAAATATTTTACACCTTTGAGCTTATTTGTTCCTTTAAACAAAGTTAAATTAATTGCACCAAACGGTAAAATTAAATTAACTTTTCCTTTATACTTAATAAAAATTCGGCCATTTGACGATCACAAATTTTGCAGAGCGATTGTCTCAGAAATTATTGAGATGAACGATAATATTGTTGGAGACCATTTTAAATTGATATAATGACATAATAGTGCAACTATGTCCTTTGAAAGATCAATAAACTTTATTTTCATTTGAACACTTAAATCTGAAACTGGTAAATAAAATAAACAAAACCACTCAAAAAACATAAATAAATGGACTCTCAGTGTCTGTTAACAAAAAATGCACTTGAATAAAAACTAAACATTAAAACAAAATGGAAATAAAAACTACATTCAACCAAAAAAGTGATGTATACCAATCTCCGTTTGTGATATGTGTGTTTTTCGTACTAATATGCGAATCGAAAACATTATTTTTACAAATGAATAATCTAGAATCTACATCAGTTCCCAGTTTATTGAGTTCCATGTCAACATTACTTGCACGTGCAATGTACGCATCGACGACAGAAGAAACCATGTTCATTTTAGTCTAAGAAGATTTGAATCCTTGAAATCACCTTGAAAACTTTCCATGCATGGCTTCTAACACTGGTAAATACGTATGGAGGCTATTTGCTACACTTGTTACTTTCTTTAGTTTCGGGAAGTGGGACAGAATGTTTTTCTTAATTTGGCTTGACAGTAGGTGCTATTTTGTCACAAAAGATTTTAATGCATTTCACACCTTATCCATAAAAAGGCCCTTACACTGCCGTTTGACATCTCATTTGTTTAGTGCAGACACCTCCACAGAAATCTAAGGTCTTCACCGGAAAGTTCTGGGAGGTCATGTCCATACAGCAATCCTGAATATCATCTTCCAGACGCTTTTGAGTACTTTGCCCAAGTTGAGCCATCGGTGATTCTGGCCTGTTCTGTCTGCGATGGTTGACATTTCACTCTGCTCCAGTTCTCTGGCATGTTAAACCGCTTATTCACTCCAATTTTGCCTCTTGCACTCCAGCTCCCAACTTACCCCCATTCCTGTCACCTGTTATATGGTCTGTATATAAACCTCTCTGGCAGAAAGACAGCACCAGATTACTGATCGCCTTGGGCCAGTATATGTCCAGCTTTCCTATTCGTGTTCCTTACCAAGTTCAGTTTTTTCTGAACTCGCCTTGTCCATTGGATATGTTTGCATGAATCTAGCCTCATATGCCTGGCTAGTTTTTTTTGCCCTGATATCTGATTCAGGCCTGATCCCTAAATCCTTCTACACAGCTGCTTACACAGTAAGAATTTAGTTTCTGTTCACAGACCACGACTGATATAACACTATCGACTGATATTCTGGATCCTCTTGTTGATCATGTCATGTAACAACCTAATGGCTTAGCGATTATTTTCTTTATCAACATGTTCAAACTCATTTTCTGTAAAAAAAAAACTGCTGCTTCTCTTTTTTTCAAAGTTGATTCCTTGCAGGCTTCTGATCAGAATATCTCCTTTTGGACTTTTTGGGGCAGGAGGAGATAATAATTAACTTAGAACGTTACAAAACATATTGAAGGGAAAACAGAATTGTTGTTTAACTGGAATCACTCCAGAATCCATACAGTTTGTTGTATTGAATCGACTAAATATTTCTTAAAAAATAAAATAATTAAATAATTTTGAATGAAATGCATCAAGTCTATTTTTGATACGAATTGGCACTATCTAGCTAAACTGAGGTTATCGTTTCTTTGATGGGAACCTATTAGGACCCCCAGGAGGAACTGGTGGGTGCTGCTGGATGTATGATGTGTAAGACTCTATCCTGGACAAAACATGTAGGCATGCAACTTTCTTTTAAAGGTGAAACACCTTTGGAATCAGCCTGCAGTTTCTTATAACCACCACAGCCCCAGTTATTATAGTATTGTTATGGACATTTACAATGTTATTGGTATTGTTCAAAAGTGAGAGACTAACTGATATGATGCGCGGAACACTCTGGTATGAGCTGTAAAATGTTTTCCTGTTGCAGACGGCCTACAAATTTCTCCAGAAACACCCGAAGGTGATCAGCAGCAGGATCGCCATGTTGGGTCTCTCCTTAGGCACCAGTGTCACAATGAAAATGGCTGTTTATTCTCAAGTTATTAAGGTTGGATTTAATTGATTTGATTGATTTTTGTACATTTGTAAACTATGCTTCTCTGGAAATGTATTCAGTTTAAAACCGCTAAATGCTGTTGAAGCGATCTGGTTAGTTGCTTCCACATGAAGTAAAGTTATTATTAGGTCTTATTAAAACCACAATAATGACATTTCTGTTTGCATTAGTAAAAGTGAGACATTTTCAAATGCATACATTTGTTTGTGTGCTGTTGGCTGATAGTCATTTTATAGTTTTAAAGGTTCTAGCAGCCAAACTTAGCTCAGAAAGTGGGATCAGCAGTGTACATTAAGATTCTTTACTTGTTTTCCATCTGATCATTATCTGTTTCTTTAAAGATTTGTCTGACTGTGTTCACCAGCTCAGGTGTGCCGTGTGTGTTAGTGGGAGTCACGTGCAGCCAAGGGATGGATTTCTGAAAGAGATGCTGGATTACTTTACCAAGTAAGTTCATTAGTCTGTGGTTGAATTAGTACAGAAAGGAATCAGATTGATAAACGGATTGGAAGACAGTCAAATCAGAAATGCTTGATTAAGTTTTAGTTATCAAAAGATGTTATTTTAAATGGTGACCCTTTTTTTTTTCAATAAAGAAACTATGGAAAAACTCACTTTACCAAAGATAATGAAGTGGTCTGGCGAGGTCTGCTGCTGCCCATCACTTCTGATCTCTCCCTCAAAGTGGATGTGAGTAACTAAAGGCACAACACGTCTGTTCTTTTCCACATCAAATTTAAGTTTGCTCATTGCTCTGGTTCATATAGAGTTGAGTTGATAAATAAAGCTTGATACACAAGCTGCAATGAGAAAATTCAATTAACGTAAAACAAAACAAAAGCTAAAAATTTCTCAAAACTGCAAATACAGATGTTAATACAGATGTCAGACAAAATCTCAGTTTTGTCTGCACACCTGTGTCAAACCTAAAGACCACCTTTTTTGTAGATTCACAAAGGCATATCCTTCATTGTTTTTATTTCTGTTTTCTATACATCATTCGAAACCTTACAATCAATAATTTCAGACATTAAATCACTTAAAAATGTCTTGTTCCTAGTGTTGTTGTGGTCAGTTATGGAGTTTGCTTTTACTTCCATTTATTCATTCATTTATTTCTACAGGGTAACTCTGAGCCTTACCCTAAACCTAACCAAAGCTGACAGAACCCCAGACCAGGTGTAGCTTTTATAGTGAGAAATGCAATACAAACACTGCAACCATTAGATGATAGAAAAAGGAAGGTGAGTGAGAAGTGGTCAGGTTGTCCTCCAGCAGCCTAAGCCTATAGCAGCATGATTATAGAAAAACCAAAGGATCACAGAACCCTGCACAGTGAGTAATGAGGGAAGTATTGCAAAGGAGAACCATCCCTCTAGACTGAATAATCCCTCCAACCAGATAAGGCTTTCTTCTCAACCTCATCTTAACTATAAGATTTATGAAAAAGGAAAGTTTAAGCATACCATTAAAAATAGATGGGGTGTCTGCCCAATCAGATATGATTTATGGACTTAACTTTTACTTTTATTCCTGCATTGGTAGGCAGATTGGGGTTAAGTACCTTGCCCAGGAGCACATTGACAGGGGGAAGCTGGATTTTAACCTGCAACCTACTCAAGACGACTACTCTTCCCATTGTGCCACAGACAACCCAGATCTCTAATGTATGATGAAGCTTGATTAGTGAGGGCTTTATATCTCAAAAGAAGAATCTTAAAATCCATTCTGAATTTGACAGGGAGCCAATGAAGGGAAGCTAAAATAGGGGAAATATGATCTATCGTTTTAAGTTTAATCAGAAATCTCACTGCAGTGCTATGACCAACTGAAGACTTTTAACTGCTCTGTGTGAAATCCCTGCTAACTAAGACTTGCAATAGTCTAGCCTTGAAATAACAAATGCATGAACTAGTTTTTCAGCACAAGTCCTGGATAGAATACTTTTAATTTTGGCTATATATATATGAAGGTTAAAGACGATCTAACTTGAAAGAAGGTAAAGGTAAAGGTTCTTTACTTTGTAACCGTAGGCTAATTTGATGCCATCCAGTTTAAGGGGTTGATTAAGCAGTATCTTTTTAGAGGTTTTGGTACAAAGATCACAATTTCTGTCTTTTCAGAGATCAAAAGCAAAACGTTTAAAGTCATCTACATTTTAATGCTTTCAAAACATGCCTGTAATCAAACCAAACTGACTGGATTCCTCATGATTTATGGATAAATACAGTTGTGTATCATCAGCATAAGAGTGGAAATTAATACCATGCTGTTTGATGATTTTACCAATAGGGAGCATGTATATAGTAAATAGAATTGGGCTGAGCACGGATCCCTGTGGTACTCCACAATAATCTTACAATTCGGAGAAGATATGTCATTTATATGAACGCACTGGGATCTATGGGACAAATACGATTTAAACCAGCCTATTGCTGTTCCCTTGATCCCTACAATGTGTTCGAGCCTTTCTATGAGGATATTGTGATCGACAGGATCAAAACCAGAACTGAGATCTAACAGAAATAGATTAGACACAAGTCCATTGTCTGAGGTCATGGGAATATCATTAGTAACTTTAAGGAGACCTGTGCTATGAAGAGCCCTGAAACCTGACTGAAGCTCTTAAAACAGCTCATTATTCCTCAGAGGCTCTCTCAATTTTCAAGGATTTTTGATAAAAAAAAGGGAGATTAGATATGGGTCTTTAACCTAATAAGTCTATTTGGTCAAGAGTAGGTTTCTTCAGTAAGGGTTAAATCATAGCTACTTTAAAAATGTTGTGAAAAAATTAATTATTAACTGTTTAACTAAGAATCAGTCCAGTTTATTAGACACTGTGTACACAGGTGATGGTTTAGACAAGAACATCCATCCAACCTGGAGTACTAAGAATCTCCCCCAGGAGGAGTGAAATAATTTAGCATTAGAAACACACCATAACAATAACAAAGCAGATTGAACCAGTGCTGACATGTTAAAGGCTACTTTCATACTTAGTCCTTCAAAATAATTTTAAATGAATGAAAAATAACCTTTTCTGTAACAATCCCCCCTGAAATTGAAATAAAATGTTTTATGTTATTAAAAAACCACACATATGGTTTACTCTATAATCACAGATAGTGTTACTTATAAAACTGTAAAATATCACACACCATATATATGTTTAGCTTGCTGTAATATATGTTTTGTTCAGTGTAATTTCGTAACTTAGAATTCACCGTGTGAGACAAAACCATTGATGATTAAACATTAAAGTGTAAAAGTATGTTAATATTAAAACTGAGGATTATAAAATTTAAACCAAATTAAAGACAAGTTGAAGAATAATTAGAGACATGAAATCCAATATAAAATAAGTATTGAAATGAAATAATAATTCTCCCAGTTACATTTAACTTGGCAACAATCCTGCTCCTTATTGAAACAAACACCCCAGTGAAATTGTTGCATCCTACTCTTCATTATTGTAACACCTATTAACAAACTAACTCCCAAGTACCCAACTGTATCACTGATTATATAAATTAAGCTAATTAATATGGTAATAAAACAACAAGAGAAAGTTGTCATGGTTGTAGCAAAATGTAACAGGTGTTGCTGCCAGGCAGAGGTGAGCCAAAAAGGGGAGAGGCTTGGTGGGTATGTTGCCGTGGCGAGAACGTGAACCAGGGGTTGTGGGTGTCCTGTATAGGCTGAACAGTGCGGCGGAGGATAGACAGGCAGCGCTGATGGAAACAACGGAAAAGGTGGAGTGGTGGTTTCATTTCATTAAGGTGGCAAACCAGGCAACTCTGGAGTGAGGGCCTGGGTTGATCACCCTCAAGAAAAATTACTAGGGACATGAGAGGGGCACAGGTAAGCAAGCAAAAATCTATACTCAAGGGGATTGCAGGAGGGCTAGATTGTACAATGTAATGGTAACAATCCTGTGGTGAGTGACTAGAGATCCACCTCTTTTAAACTGCAGGAGATGATTAGTGGAACAAGCCACACTTATCAGGAGTCAGCAGGTGTGGCAAAACCAGCCAGCCAGAATCAGCCTCCAGACACCCCCTGGTGATCATCTAGGAGAAGTACACCAACAGAAGCCACCAGCAGAACTGTTTCCTGATGTCACCCTCTCCTCAAAGGTCGCCACCTGGAGGCCCAAAAGATGTAGAGGCCTTAAACTCATCGATCAGAGCAGGATCCAAGGTGTAGGAGCAGGGCACCCAGTGATGCTCTTCAGGACCATAGCCCTGCCAATCAACAAGATAATGATAGCCTCTACACCGTAGATGGGAGACCACGTTCCATCTAACATCGTAGGCTGGGTGTACATTGAGGAAACGGGCGGCTGGAGGGGGCTCAGAAGTTGGGCACAAGATGCTTGTTTGCATTGGACATTGATTATAGAGGGATATTGCGGGATGGGAGCCACAACTGCTGTCAGGGATTGTACTGGGGAGCAGCAATTTCTTTGTTTTGTTAGGCTGCGTGGTTGAGTGATTTCATTAATCCAGGATCTGGTTTGTTGTAGATTGCTGTTCGGACAATGATCACAGAACAGATTTGTGGGACTGGATTGTACTAGATTGATCAGCGATCGATCTCTAGGACTTCCTGGGGGTTAATTTCACCGGATTGTATAGATTGTACAGATTGTATAACGAGTATAGAAAGTATAATAATAAGAAAAGTCAGAGTAAATAAATGACATGTGGTTAAAAAAGAAGGAAAAAACAACAGTTTCCAAAATAAACTAATTAATGATAAATGATCATGGCTTAGATTTACTAGAGTGCATATTAAAGAATATGTGGAAATTATAGGCATTTAATGTGAGTCCAGCAATACAATAGAGACAATCCACAATATGATTCATTAAAATTAATAAACAAAGGTAAACCTCGCATCCCTCTGCATTGGAGGACATAGGAAATAGACTTAGACTTCTAATACTTCTAATACTTAGACTTCTCTAAGTACATCTAAGAAGTACTGGATCTCTTGTGACATTTGCCAAGTGCTGATATTTTAATGTATGACTGATAACATTCTTAATACGCTTCACGTTCCTGTTTGGGGTAGATCAGTCTAAACACCAGGATAGCAGGTTGTATTTAGATCTACCCTAAATCAGTATTTCTATACCTGCCGTCTTTTCCCTTACATGATCTTCTTCCTTTGTAACTACCAGAGTCTCTCCCACCTAATCACATTCAACATTTTCAAAATTACCATAACACATCTTGTTATGTTCATCTTCAGTAAAGAAACAAATTATCTACATGCCAAACAAACAACAAACACAAGAATACTTTTTTATTTTAACAACAAGCATATAATACCTTTGAATCTTTTGAGAATGCTACATTAAGAATTAGTGTTTTAACTTTGGATTTATTTCACAGTAAAGGACTTCTGGGTTCAGCAAATGGAGATGGCCATGTAATCAACATGTGAATAGCTCCAGGAGGCTTTCCTCCCAAAACAGGAAATTAACTTAAAAGCTTTTTGTTTGAGCAGGTGGGAAAACTCCAGTGTCCACTGATGCTGATTGTTGGCGAAGATGATCAGAACTGGTGCGCCTATGAGTCTGCAATGGATGTGAGTTTCCAAACATGAAAGCTTCTTTTCTGACTACAGCAAACTATTTATACCTCGTGGACAAACGTGACTTGTAACTTACATTTACTTCTATTTCAATTCAATTTATTAAACCCTTAAGGAAACTAAATGTTGTAACTCCTACTATCAAAGTTTCTTCAAAGATTTGTTGTAGATGTTCATGGCTGTGGGCAGAGGCTTGTTTTACAGACTGATAGGCTTCTCACGGATGTCCCAGTCTGTTACCTGAGTAACTGTTATGAAGTTCGTGATTTTGTTTGACTGAATGAAGAACAAATTTTAAATGAGACATGATACAAAGCATACATGTTGAAGAGAGACCTGTTGTTTCTACTCAAGCTTTGTTGTAATTTTCTACCTGCTGAGCCGTTTGGCGGTCAGTTTTATTAACGGTAAAAAACTGTGCATTGAACCTTATAAGTTATTAATTCTGTTCTGACACACACAGATTGTCTACCTTTATGTTGAAAAAAAGATGAAAGATTTGTACTGTTTAAAATGTGTTTTTTTTTTTTTTTTTAAAGGGTGAGATTTCTTCTATTCTATCTTAGAATATGCACACAACTAAACACATTTTAGATATGTGCACACTACTTGAGTAGCTTTTCCACGTAATGTAACTTAGCAACTGAAAACCTCCAACAAATTGTAGCTGCAAATTTAACGTGATATTAAAACTATTACACAGTTATAAGAAGTAAATGGATCTGTATAGATTGCTTTGCCAAATTTTTAATACCCTTTAATTTTGTACATATGATTAAAATCTTCATTAATAAAAATCAGAAAAGTTTGGTTTACATTGGTAAGCAAATGGTAAGTGATGCTTACAATTATTCCAACTTAAGGTCATTCCACTTGCTTCTTAGGAAAACAAAATTCAAAAAAATCATTTTAGTAATACAGATTGCATTCAAAGAAACAAATTAAAATGCTAATTTAGTGTCCGGTTGTTGGAAATAAAATCTTCAGTTGTCTGGCAGGGATCTCACTATAGGGTTTATTATACCGACCATAATCGGGACCATCCTCTGTTTACATATAAGCAAAGCACTGCATCACTGTCCTATCAGACAAAGTCTGTTCCACGTTACACGTAGGATAAACTGAGATGTAACTCAGAGAACAATACTTAGGCGTACAACCTTATGCTCATTTTTATGTGGTAGAATTTGTGGTTCCCATAACTATCTGTGGCAGTAAGCTGAGACATGTAAACAGGAAGATGCTGTAAAAGTGTGTTGTAATGCCAGCTTTGCAGCTGAGTATATTTCCTTGAGTGAGGTCCAGGATGTAGCCAAACTCTAATGGCAGCAGCACAGAGACTGCATGGTGTTCGGAGCAATCTGCTTTGGTGCGCAAGGTGGAAGAGACACTCCTTGGATAAGGACTTCCCAGTATGTGGGTCACCCCATGACACAAATATCTGGTGCTCTCAGAGAGAGATGTTCACTTCTCCACACAAACGCATGCAGCAGAAGAGACTGCAATAGCTGGCATCCTGTAAAGGTTAGCGTAATGAAAACAGAGTTCCCTATAATTTACTCCCTAATTAAATCAAAATTGAATGCAACTGTTCTGGTCTTAGAGGTTCTTAGAGAACAAGCATTATCATGAAGATCAAGTATAAATTCAGGGATCAAGTTCTGTCGCAATATCTCAGAATTCTGTTCAATCCATCATCTGATTATGGAGAGAGGACCCAGAACTGGAGACCAGTATAAAAAGCCACTCAGAATAAAAATGCATCATAGACACGCCCTAATCTGAAGATTCTGATTGATTTAGATTAATGGGAATGAAACTAGTCTGAATGAGAGGGGTTTATCATTCTGATTGTGTTTGACAGTGCATGTCTGCTCCATGTGACCATGTTTCTGCCTTTGTGCCTGGATTTCTGCTTAGAAACATTAACAGAGCTGAAAATGATAGAAGACCAGTAACATCCAGACTGTTGTTAGAACCTGGCGCTGGTTCATCCTAAGAGGCAGAGCACCTGTTTTTATTTTCAGCACAAGCTGAATTACAACTTCGAATTTTACATCTCTGCATGTGCAGTGGTTGGATTTTGACTTCATATGGCATAATTAGATTGATTAAATATGTAACCATGTGAACAATACATTAGGATTATTTAATCCAAATTAATTTAAATGTGATCAAGGAGTTTTGTCATGGGTATGAAACATTCACCTAAAGAGAGGCTAGATAAGGA